>VWZT01012036.1:376799-474453 GCA_013397055.1 Pachycephala philippinensis
GAGGGAAGCCCTCCCCGCACCTCTCCGCCGGGGCCACCCCCGGTCGGCGCGTCCCGATCCCTCACTTCCCCGCAAGCAGGAGGAGGCGGGGTAAGACAAAAAAGGGCCGGGTTATCAATTCCCTGTTAACTCTTCTCCTGGCGGTCTTGTCTCATCCCTTGGGCGTCTTCTGCGAGGAGGGTGGTGCTGATGGAGATGATGGTGGCGGTGGGATGCTCCGTCAAGGAAGTGGGGGGTTGGGGGGTCGGGAGCAGCAGGGTCCCCGAGCTCCTCTAAACCGAGGTTGATGGGAGCCGTGCTGTCTGCTGATGGCAAAAGCGGCCAAGGAAGATTGGCCCTTGCTCATTTAAAGGTTAAGCTCAAAGCTTACCTTTGTGACTAGGTCCTGTCTGCAAGTCTTCCCATCCCGTGACGCTTGAAAGTGAATAATTTTTTCTTCCCCTACTCCCGCACTGATTCTTATTAAAGCAGTCTAAAAATGGCAGATTGTTTCTGTACTTTCATATACTTACAGGTGTTCATTAGGCAAGTACACAAAACCCCAGCCATGCACCAGGACCCCGATACAATTAGCACTATAAACATGAGCTAAAGAGATAGTCCTGTCCGAAGAACTTATAAATTATGCATAAGAGATTACAGATAAAGAATAATGCAGTAAAGCAACACCAGTCAGTATGACAGGCAGGGAACTCAGCACAACATTGCACAAAGTACTGAATGTATTGAAGTATTTACTGTTACAAGTAGTCTTTTGCCCAAATCAGCTTTAAGGTACCTGGAGACAGGATTATGAGGAACATGACTGTGTATTGATGGGGTTTTCAAAACTGCCAAAATTACTCAAGAACATGCATTCCCTTTATTTTGACAATCCCACCTGAACTAAAAGATTTAGGGGAAGATTATAAGAACAGGATGAGGATAACTGTACTGAAAACACATAAACTTAATATTCTATTAAATGTACCAAAGTCATGGAGTAATGATGAAACTCTTGGTCTCCATTATGAAGGAATTCAATAGCTAGATAATAACTAACCTTCTTAACACCTTCAAAAAGCTCTGACTAATTTGTAAGACATGAATGTCCTTTGCAAACATTGTGTTGACTTGTCCCTGCTACTCCATACTTCCACGTACATTCCCCTAATTTAATTCTGTAACGTAGTGTCAGCTAAATTAGAGCAGACAAATTAGGGTCTGCCACTCCCAGACCCTTTCAGATACGTTTTTTTGGAAGATGATGCCATATTTGCCTCATTCCTCCTTCAGGTAAAATTCTTCAAGTGTGAATACCACCTGGTCCGTGTTATTTGTTGACATAATTATTTACTTATTTTAAAAGCTCTTCAGTTTGAAATAACTGTCTCCAATTCAACCTTCTTAGAAAAAGATTCTGTTGTAGACTCATAAAACTCTACTGTGGGGAATTCACACAGCCTTTTCCCATACCAACCTAATCTTTCCTGGACGTTCCTTAAAACTACAATTATGTATCAGTCCTATAGATTCTCTCCATGCTTCCTGCTTCTGATGCGTTTAAAATAGATGTTACCCATGTGGCTTAATACACTTTAGGGAAAAAAAAAACAACCCAAACCCCAAATTTTTAAGGTCTCATTATGGTCTCATCATACAAATTTAGGCAGAATGAAAATAGAATACCTTTTCATTTGAAGTGCTATGCATCTACAATTACATAATAAATGACAGTCTGTAGCAACCCCTCCTCCCTAAACAATTAAAAGACCTTATTAAAATCAATTTTTCCTATATTAAAAAGAATTTAGGTCACTAAATTAAGTGACTAAACATTGGGAAAGCCAGAAGGCTGCCCATGAAACCTTAATTCAGACCTCTTGTGCATGTGTATTGCCACCCTGTACTTAATTATGAGTTTGTCTGCACAATACCAGGCTCCATTTGGAACATTTGAAATTATATAGTGGCAAGCATGTAAGACTGGCTAATTATGTTGCCTCTTGTGTTCCCATTCATTTATTCCTTTACTTTCTAGCATCTCTTTTGTGCTCATCCCTTATCATCTCTCATCCGGAGACTGCTCTTTCCCTGGTCTGTCTGAAACCTTTACCCTTAGATAACCTTTTGTAGTCAATCACGCAAAGGTTTTTACCATAGGGTTACAGCAATTGCTAATTATTCCTTCAAAGGTTATTTGTGAGTTTTCGCCAAAGGTGAGGACAAAAAAAAAAAAAAAAAAAAAAAAAAAAAAAAAAAAAAAAAAAAAAAAAAAAAAAAAAAAAAAAAAAAAAAAAAAAAAAAAAAAAAAAAGAAAAGAAAAAANAAGAAAAGAAAAGAAAAGAAAAGAAAAGAAAAGAAAAGAAAAGAAAAGAAAAGAAAAGAAAAGAAAAGAAAAGAAAAGAAAAGAAAAGAAAAGGGAATAAAAACAAAACAAGGGGAAAAAGAGATGGAAAACCAAGGAAATAAAAGTTTCCAGGTTGAAGCAGTGGGGAAATAAGGAATCGAGGTCAGTCTTCATGATATCATAGAGCGTCCTTATTACAAAGGATCAGCTCTCAAATTACAAGCTTTACAAAGAGACAGTTGTACTTGAAAGCAAAAGGAAGCATTAAGTTGCCGGGTGCCTTGGAGGGGAAGGGTCATGCTGTATTTATAAATGAGGCTGCAGTGTCTCAGTCGACACTCTGGAAAACTGATGATTTTTTTTTTTAATTTGTGACAAGAACTCTACTTTCAGTCTGCTTCCGTTGGAAGAAGGCGTCATCAGTCAAAGACATTGTTGCCTCTCTACAATAAGCATTACAAAGAACAAACACCTTTGAGAGGCTTGTTTTCTATACAGATTCTTGAGAGGTAGTCATGAGCTAATGACTTACACCTTTGGTTGGTGAATTTGGTCTTCACATAGAATTATAATGTTACTGTCAAAATTTAATGTTGTTTTAAAAAGTTTTCCAGCAAAACTAACACCAGATGGAAGCAATGGTGTTTATGATAGTACTACAGTGAACTAAAAGCAGTATTTCCACTTAATGGGAAATTTTAGACCTGAAAAGGCTAAAGAAATAACTATTCAATATTCTTTAGCAGTAAGTATTATTTTTTTTTTCTGGAACCTGAAAATCCAAAGAAAATTTGAGCTAGAAAAACCATGCTATTTCCCAAACGACATGGGGTCTCTAAAGGCCTAAGTTTTCCAGTGAAATTGAGTAGAAACATATTTTGTTTTCCTGGCAATCTCAATATCACAAAAGTCAAATTTTCAGAAGAAGTTGCTAAAAATGGTAGTTACTCTCCTGAGTGCTTCAGCCTTTAGGGACTTTCTGACCCTTTCCCATACATGGTCTTTGCAATCATTGGCAATAGAAACTTGATTTCTTAAATAAAAATCATACCCTCTGCTTCTTATTTGCTTCCAGGAGTTTTAATAATTAAAAAAATCCCCAAAATTTTGATAATACTGTGTGCTGAGCTATGCTGCAGAGTATAATGGATTTACTTTGAATGGGATAAGAAAGCAGAACAAATTTACTGAATGTAAGCGATGTTACAGTCCAGTAAAATTAAACACTCATGACTTCAGGAACATAACTGTGCAGATATTTTTTCCCATAGGCTTACTATGCAGTCAAGCTTGTATCGTGGGAGATTTTTAATGTGTGGCCTTCATAACCTACCATGCAGACCTGCTGTGGGGATTAACTAGTTAAGATTTGTAAAGTGCTTTGAAGATTATAAGGCATTAAGTTGCACAAGTACTAAGCACTATTATTTAATACTTAAGTACAACCAAGCTTTACAGGACAACTCATGTTCACCTCAATAGAAAGAGTCTTTGTGGTTTCTTTGTGATTTCAGTACACTTGTTGCAAGAGGTAAAGCAAGTAGAACTGACCACAAAAGAGAGAAATTTCTTTCTTGTTTCACAGAGACTAAAGTGAGATACAACTGTAGTGGTATTGCAGAAAAATTAGTTGAAAAATAATTATTATGAAATGCAATAATAGAAATCCATATAAAAACGCAGGGCTCCTTAATGTGCCAGTACTGTCATTTTTACTACGTCCTATCTTGCCCAAGTAGATCCACAGACTATTCTCCAGGAAGTAGAACTCCAAATCCCAGACCTGTAGATGGACCAAATATATCAATTTTATCAGCTGAAAATGCTGCCAAGTGACAGTAGGGATAGGTAAAATTACATTGGTAAGTTGTACTTCATACATATTTTAGCTTATTTAGGTCAAAATTTTGGAAGAAAGATGAACACAGGCTGTTGTCTTTATCAAGCAGATTGGGAACACCTTGTTCTGATACAATTGCTTTGTTGGCTTTTATTTTGATATTAACCTTCCTCTTTCTTGTTTTGTAACGTCAGTTTTCAGCAGCAGAAGACATTGGGATTTTTTGTGGTGGCAAAGGGACAAAGCATTTTTAAATAAAATAACAATGCAAAACAGGACAATATAATATAATTTTGCACCTAAGTATGCTGGAGATAGAGGAACACAAGTGGTTCAGGACTGCTGACAGGCACATACTGTTGTAGAGGTTAGGGTGGCATATTGTTGGACCCTGAGCTGCATCCCAGCATCCTGAAGACACAAAGACCTTATTTGGCATGCAGAGAAGGAGAGTTGGGTTTATTCACCTTACAAGGATTAATTATTATTCAATGGAAGTGTCTTTTCATGACAAAGCACTTAGTACTTGCATTTCTTGCCTCTGCAAAAGTGCTGCAGACATTCACAAGGACAGACTTTTCAAGTGTATGCATTTCCTCTCTGTGGCTAAAAATAAAGATTACTTTTCTATAGTGTTTTGACATTTTGATCTCAATTGAAGCATATAATCAAAATTCAATTCACTGACTGTCTCCAGTATGACCTGGAATTCAGCTTTAGAGATAAGTAAAAGAGGGAGAACAGAAAGTGAATAGTGTACTTGCACAACAGAGATTCTTGTCCGTTTCTGGGTCAAGGAAGCTACCCCTAATGCTTCTACTTCTCTTCAGAAATCATAAACTTTGCTTCCTCTATTAAGTTAATAACAATCATTGTGTCACAGAAGATCAAATTACTTGTCCGAAAACACAAATGAAGTCCATGAATAAGCCAGAGTTCAACTTAGCTTTCTAGACACTGACCCCTGTCCCAGACTGCTTTAGTTATTCAATTTAGAAACAGCTTAAAACAGACTAGAACAGTGTGGGGCACATTGTTCAGAGAAACAATTTGTGTGTAGTGGCAAATTTGACTCTGCGCCCTCTGTTAATAGGGTCTTACCAGGCTTTTGACCAGCTGTCCCTGGAGATGTGGGGAACTGGAGGTAGTACTCTTCATTCAGGTTCTGCTCTTTAAGCTCAAAAGCGTTCTTGCAGAGATTCAGGGCTTCTTTGTTCTCAACAGGTTTTAGAGCTTTTCCAATCCTTTAGCTGAGGCTCCACTCACCTCCACATTTGCTCTCCCACCACAATGTCACAGCAAAAGCAAAAAAAGCAACTCAGCTGTAACATTCTTTCCTTTTGTCTTTTCAGAAACCTTTCTTTGATTTCCTTACTGCCTTCTCTTTTGTTTAAAGAATCTTAAATCATACAATGGCAGCTACTTGTTATTAATTTTAGATTCAAATTATGGGTTACTGTGTTGCTCATACCAACAATAAACTACTTGACCTGCATTAGTATTCTTAATGCTTATTTTGGCAGAAGTGAAATTGTGTTTCTGAAAGGGCAGACATTTACCAAGTGCAATAAAAATCTGGTTAGAATTTGAAAAAAATACAGTTGGCACTTCTGATACTTGAGTTACTGAACTTGAAAGATACAATGACTGCTATCAATTTCTCATACTGTGCAGATCATCACACACAGTTTGGAAATGGGTGAATGTGATTCAGTTCTCATGTGATTTTGGTGTATTGAACAAGAAACGCTTAAACACTGTGAAAACAGAACCATCAACAAATGTTTTCAAATGTTGCTTAAACCACTCTCTATTGTACAAGACAGAAAGAAATACAATAAGCAAGCATCCCATGGGTCCCTCCATGGAATGGATCACACATCATTGACAGGCAGTGCCTGTCTCTCATGCTGGCAGTGGCCACAGGGGCAGTACTGAAAGATGGCATGTCCACAGTCTCTTCGTATTCACAGCAGACCAAGATTCATTACAGCAATACCATGTGCATCTTTCTTATATTTTCCTTTCTTCAGCTGGAAGATGAGTTTAGAATAGGACCTTAAATATTGTCTTTCACTGCTGAACCAGCTACCTGAACTAATGGGTATATGGCAGATCTCTGTTACCCTAAGCTCCCAGCAGCCCTGTTTTTCTGGGGCTGTAGAGTCCTCTGTCTTTTCTCCATAGTGCCTAAGGCTCCTATTCTTCCCATGCATGCCCATATCCTATAACTCTCAGGACCAAATAGCCCGAACTGCTCATCTTGACTCAAAGCACTGAGCTCTGTTTTCTTATCCATCAGCCCATTTCATGGGGGCAGGCAGATTAGTCTAATTTAATTCTTCTGATCATCAAGAAGCAGAAAACATATGTGATGTGCTCCAGTAAGACCTTCTTGTCTAAACTGCATCAGAACTAGGAAAGTCTCACTTTAGCTGCATATGTGTAATAGTGTGAATTTCCATCCTAAGCAGAGAAAAATGTTCTGTAATGGCAAGAAAAGCTGTTAACATCGAAGAGTCTGAATTTGAGTTCTCAGTATTTCTTAACTTGTTCCCATGGTATTCCTCCTGCATACTCAATCCAGTGAAACGCTGAAAATGTTTCTTCTATTCCTTTGTATTTAAAAATGGATTGATGGAAAGGAACTTTTTTGGAACCAGTTCTTAGAGACGGCTCATAGATCCGTTATATTCCAGACCTTTACCTTTGCCCATTTTTAAGTTAAAGTAGCAAAGTGAAGTGTCTTATGCTTCATTGCAAACTGATTTTCTTTCCCTTCTTTTTTAGTTTAATTTAGTTATATGAAAAGATATTTGGGAAAAAAAAATACCCCAAAAAATGAAGAGAACATTACTAAAAATAAATCCAAGCAAAGAACACGTGTTGAAGGGTTGGAGAGTCCTCTCAGTCCAGAGGAACAGACTTAGTAAAAAATGTGCCCTTTTCTCAACCATAGCAATTAACTCAATAATAGGAGCTTCTTAAGATCTGGGAAGAACTCCTATTATTGTTATGGGTCTCCACACAGGGGGATGGGATGGGCAAATCTCTATCCATGTTTATCATAGGCTCACCAAAAACTTCTACCTCGACCATTTCATTCCAGAATCTAGCTTTCTGCACCCTCTATGAGCAAGAGGAAACTCAGATTCAGAAATGCAAGTGGAAGTGGAAGTGAGTGCTGAAGAACAACGATGTGGCATTCTGGAGACCATACAGAAGATGATCAAAGATCTTTCTCACAGGCCATCTCTAACTTCAGATAATAAAAAAAGGAGGTCTCCAGCCAATGCTGTGATACATATCTGACTAAAAGATCAGAAAGCCTTCACAATTCGGCTTTGTGGGGCTGAAGAAAAGACTGTATATCATATACTACCCACAATCTACTCTCCTAAATCCCTGTGGCCCCTCTCCAGGCCACAGAATTGCAGGTGTGCAGGTGTTGTGAAAGCATCCCTAGGCTATGCTCTGGATAGGAATTAAGTAAATTATTAGGTCCTGGGATTCTTACTCTCCTTCCATATCTGAAACTTTTTAATAACTTTCCTTTTGCTTCTCCAGAAAGGAGGAAAGTCTTGGGGAAAATCCTGACAAGACTGCTGAACTACTATTCCAGTCAGTTGCAGTTTCAGGCACAAAAGAACACTACCTCACCTGGAAATTTCTCATCTTTGTTCCAGGCAATAGCTCCCTCAGCTTTACTTCCCAGGAAGACCCATGCTGAGCAGGGGGATTCACTGTGCTCTCACAGGGGCAGTAAGTACTGAGTTGCTATCCTGGTCGTATATTATGGAACTATTTCCATTTTGAAGGGAGTTGCTCGTAACTTCCTGCTGGGTCTTTAACAGAGGTTTCCACTTAATTGTTGACAACGCCTTTTTTCACTTTTCATAACAAACTGTCTTTCTGAATTTCACTTCTCATCTCAAAAATACACCTTCTTTAGTTCACTAAAGCTGTAGGTTCACTTTTCTTGTGCCTCTGAAGGATCCTAATACCAGTAAGATCACCCAAAATACACAACAGAACTTTAGCAGACTTTGAAATGGTTAGCCATTTTAGACTTACCCATAGAGCTTACTTTCCAAGAACATTCGGATTTCTCCTTTGGAAGCATACTGTTGTCGCCAGCAGGGAGAAATTAACATGTTCCTCCATTGATCTCACTGGGAGCATTTAGGCCTCAAGAGAGTGACCAGTGGCAGGAAAAGCACCTGGCATAAGGAGTAAAAAGATGTGGTTGAAATACAGTCCTCTCAAAATCTTTAAACAGAAAAGCCATGTAAAATGTTCTTGAGCACAAGTTGACTTTAGGTTGGCAAAATCTCTGTATTTTGACAGGAATTGCAACAAAGACCTGAAGGGAAATGTCTGGAAAGGGCCAGAATGCTGAGTGTTATTGCATTCAGAGGGACCGGGAGCAGGGAACTTCTTTACCTTCTCTGGATATGCTTACACAGTAAGTTGTTTGGCTTCTGCAAGTTTAACCACTACCAATCACACTTGTCACATAGCTGTGCTCTGGTTCTGCATCCACAGTGAAGATTTTTAGAGCTTGCTAACCACATATCTGCACTTGCACAGCATATACAATTCCCACTAAATCAGACAAATGCATGCTGCTGAGCCATCTGTTTGAAAGTATGTTTAGTTATATAACCTAAGTTACAAGTACTTCCTCACAGATGAAGATATCTCAGCTTAGATGGCTACAGAGAGGGGACTGTGTATCTGAAGTATCCCACAAGACCAGAAAATACAATGTAGAAACTGTATAAGACCTGTGCTCTTCTGCAGCAGTGTGGAAGCCTGGCAGGATCCCTTAGGTCATCACAAATGGTGCTGAAATCTGGACTTAGACCACTGAACTGAACCCTACTGTCTTAATTTGAATGAATATCTAGATATCCCTTAAGTCAATATGAGACCTATTTAGACTGGAGTTCAGAAAGCAGATCAGATGGCAGAATATAGGGATGTTAGTATTTATGAGTCTTAACTTAAAAAAAAAAGTGTTCTTTTTGGTTGATTCAGAGTAAGAATCATAAGACCAGACTGTTCCCAAATTTGCACTTGCTACTAATGTGAAGTGCCCCTTGAGATTCTTGTGCTGCTTTGATAAATACTTACAATCAGCCCAACTAGAAATTCGACTTGCTTTCCTTGGTATACTATATAGACATGAACTTAAAATATTTTTGGAAACATGTAATTTGTTGGAGTTTAATGCTATTTTGCAGCATTAGTAGTTCTTGTCTTACTTGTTTACTCCACAGTGTGGTTTATATTATATCTATACGTAGATCATATTTTAATATTAGAAACAAACATTTATCCAAAATTTTCAGTGCTCTTCTCCAAAAGTCATGATATTTTCCCTAGTTTCTGTTTGGTATTGTTACAAATGAAATGTTTTTGCTTTGTATATGTGTCTCATTTGTTCATTTAATTGTATTTTTCTGTTCTACACAGACTCTCAACCTGTACTCATCATCTAAGCATCTGACTCACTCTTCAAGCATATGAGTAGTATGAGGGGTATAGATCAGTCTGTAGTCCCATGAGTCTGCCTTGTCTATTTAGCTCAGCTCTCACACTTCAACCTCTTATCTGAGTCTGGAGATCAGTATAGTGGACACCCCAGCCCAAAAGGCCCAATATTCCAGGATGTAGGAGGTGAATTCTGCATCATGGCAGAAAGCCAGGTTGTGTGACACCTTTTAAACATATCCTCAAGACTCTGAAACCTTTCCATGAGAATTGGTGACCTTATTCAGGAGTCTTGTGAGAGGGTGGTACTCTGATGGAGGAAGATCATATGAACAAACCCTTTCAGAGCTCATGCTGGTGTGCATTCAGGACATAGAGATACAGCTGTTAAGATCAAAGGATCACTCTAAGGTTGATGCAAACTTTACATTCTGCTCTGCATAGGCCTAACTCAAAAAGGACTGGCTGGTCCCAGTGCAGGCAGCATGTATTTCTGAAGTGACTGTACACAGGGAAAAGGAAATCTAAGCCTGTGTTACACCTCAAGCCCCACATGTATATCATTATTACTCTTTTACTACTGAGAATTTTCAGGGCTCTAAAGCAAAAAATGATATTTCAGCAATGGCTATCTGTTTGTCTACTCTGAGGAGAAGAGATGGCCAGTTTTGAAAGAATTTGCCGCAATCAGAGAAAAATTATTGGTTTGAAACACAAACCTCTTGTTGGTCAGTAGCAGGCATGTTCTTCATGTAAGATTCTCCACTCTTAGTGACCATTATCCTGATAGGAGATCCCTGATCTCCAGAGAGCAGACTGTGCATTCCCAGTCCACGGCTGCCACTAGGACATTGGAAGATAAGGCGAGAGAGGGACAAGATTCTCACATACAGTGAGGCCCTTCTAATCAACACTGTAGCCTTTATAATGTCTTCCCAAAGGAAGCTACATCTAGCAAGGTGATTCTTGCTGCCAGGAAGGTTGGTCAGTACACGCCAGTGTTGTGCTGCTTCATTGATTACCCTTGTTTCCTCAAAGGACATGTAAGTGCACAGGCTCGTAGCTGGTTCCTTTCAGAGATAACACGGCTCCGTGGAGAAGAAGGCAACATCAAAAAGTCACAAGACCATCAGCCAAGAGGACAAGAACTGCCAGTCCTGTGACAACCACAGTATCTTCTCTGGTATCTAAGGTGCAGTATCTGATACCTCCCTTTACCTGCAGCTTCCTCTTACACAAGCAGCCCCTTCTTAGCAAGAGATGCCTTAAGTGACCATTAAGCCAAGAGCTAGAAATTTATATTACAGAACTGGGTGCATTCCTTTCTACTTAGGTGCATACTTGTGATTGTCATGCTCACTTCTACAACAAGGAGCAATTCTTTACCATCTGTAGTAAGGTAAACAATTAGCTTAAATATCTTTGAATATTTGATATTTTGTACAAAGTCTGGCAGAGAACATTTGAAATATAAACATTTACATTACACATATCAGTTATTACTAGCTGTCTTTTATGCAAGAAAACTTTATTTGTAAATAATTTAATTTTCCTTTTTGTCAGCTCTTTCAAAGCTGTAACACCTATATATTAGAAGACTGTATCCTTAGGATTTCAAATTTAAGTACAATTAAGACAACATAACTCTGAGTTTTCCTCCAGCCCACACAAATTCTCAAACCAAATGCTTAAAGAGCTACTCCTTTTGGCAACACTGAAGTTTTTCAGTTTATTAGCTTTCTTATTCCCGGAATCTCAGAGAAGTGATTTTAGCAAATTAAATCCCATAAGCACACATAAAAAATATTTGATTTGTCATCTTGGTTAAAGTTTTAAATGATGATTGGATCACACTGTTTACTTCCACTGTCAATAATTTTATTTTTTTAGGAATTTAAGAGAATACTAGCAAAATCTTTCCTTAGCAGTTTCCTTGCCAATATTTTGCTATTATACAAAATATAGGACCATATAGATCCCTTTCTGATTTCTCAATTAAAAAAAAAAAACAAAAAAAAAAAGAAAGAAAGAAAAAAAGAAAAAGGAGATCTCTGATGGATTCATCTTTGTTAACTTGGTACCCCTTAAACTCCCTGTCTGACCAGATGTACTTACCTACCTAACAGTCCATTCTCCCATATGGATAGCAGGGAAGGAGAGACAGGCAGTTTGTCACACTCTTTAAAAGGTGGGATCATCTGCCTCCTAGGGTTTCCTCATACTGTCTGCTAAAAAGCCAATTCAACAAATTAAATTGGATCACACGTTTAGTGTGCTTCAATAAGGTGCTCAGGTGACTCTGGTCAAGTAAGAGGAATACAGCCCCAACAAAGCTGTGTGATTTGAGTAAGAAAGACAATTAAGTACAAGTTAACTGTTTTATAATTTTTCCAAAACCAGAAAGATAGCAAAGAGCAAATGCAGGGTCAGATTTCACTATCACCACTCACATTTAGTAGTGCTTCCTAGTTAAGTAAGTTATTACTGGCTACTGATCCAAATGTGTCTAAAGAAATTTAGCAAAATCAGGCTGTCTGAGAGTAAACATAAATTATTGACATATTCTGTATTTGAATGATTAAAGGGAGATACCAGGTTGTTTATTCAAGTACCAAATTTAGCCTCTTTGTCAATGAGAGTAGGCTACATAATACATCTGATGATCTGGATACAAGTCCCAAGTCTCCCTTGCTGTGTATAGTGCTATATATCTGCCCAATTACAAGCCTGAAGAAGTGCTTCAGCTAGTTCAGATAATTAAATTTTAAATCTAATGTTCATATGAATTTTTAACATGCCATGAAAACCCAGGGTTCATAAATCATTTACAATAACACATGAAGGCATTCTTTGCCATCTCCAACCAATGTGTCCCTCAGATCAACAAAAATCCTTTCAGAACTTTCGATAAGCCAATATATGCCTTTGTAAAATATGCCTCTTTATAGATCCTGAAGAGCTGGCTCTGCTCTGTAAGAAACATTTACACAGGCTTACCAGCAAAGAAGGAAGGGGAAGTGGTACATACATACTTCTTAGAAAGGACCATCTCAAAAAAGAAAATACAACATCCATAAGGGCTAGATAGAGGATGTTGTTTTCCTTGACTATAAGAAGGACACTGCTGCTTGACCTAAAGAAGTGACTTTGCTGCCACTATAGTTGATGTGGCAAGTTTGGCCTATTCTTTTGTTGGAATATTCATTTGTATCACTTTTGGAAGAAGGGGCAGGCAACTTGGAAGGACTTCAAGGACGCTGTGATGTTATGCAGGGAAAAAAAATAGAAGGGTCAAAGCTCAGATAGAACTTTGTCTGCTGCCATAAAAGACAACAAAAAGTGTTTCTATGAATCAGCAACACAAGGAGGGCTAAGGAGACTCTCCAGCCTTTACTGGATACAGAGGGAAACATAGTGACAAAGGATGAGAAAATGGTTGATGTACATAATGACTTCTTTGCTTCAGTAGAACCAGTTGTCCTTGGGGTACCCGTCCCCCAGAGCTGGAGACAGGGAGAGGAAGCACAATGAAATCCCCATAATCCATGATCCACAGAGAACTGATCAACAACCCACTACACCACTTAGACCCACACAAGCTCATGGGGACAGATAGGATCCATCCAAAGGTACTGAGGGAGCTGGCAGAAGTGCTCATCGAGCCACTTTCCATAATTAACCAGCAGTCCTGGCTAACTGAGAGGGCCCCATTTTAGTTTAGATTGGATATTAGGAAAAATATCCTCACTGAAAGAGTGGTCAAGCATTAATACAGGCTGCCCAGGGAAGTGGTGGAATCACCATCCCTGGAAATGTCCAAAATATGTGTGGATGTGGCACTTGGGGATATGGTTTAATGGTAAACATAGTAGTGCTGGGTTAATGGTTGGACCCAATCATGGAGGTCTTTTCCAACCTTTGTGATTCTGTGGTTCTATAAAAGAAAAAAACAGAAACATGTTGAAATACCACATTCTTTGGTCATTAGTGTTCAAAGCAGTTTAGTCAGAAAAATGTCCCCTTACAAAGCAATCTACAGATATATGAGTAATTTCACTGTAGACAGCTATATTCACTACACATGAAGCATCAGTGACAGAAAGAAAGAAACAAAAGAATGTGAGTTTCCTCATCTTCTAGTGAGTTTTCAGCAAAAATTTCAAACAGAGAAGCAAGCTCTGTTGCAACTGCAAATAAAAATCCCTATTTTTAACATCTGAGACAACAGTTCTCTCATAGCTTCCCCTCCCTTTGGTGGCTTCTTAGGGACAACCTTTTGTTCTACAGCCTCAGGCTCCTGTTTTCAACCCTCGCTTTCTACCACAAATGTGTAAGATTGCATTTTCATGAATGGCCATTACTCATGGGACCCAAGCCTTTCATTTTAGCCTTGTCTGCCTGTTGATATGTTTGTAAGTCCCTAATGGCTCTGACACCCATATCTAACCTTTTTGTTCACCATCTTGAGCAGAATTGCAGTAAAGAGGGCATAATTTACTTACCAAGGAGATCCACACTCATAGGTAGCCCACAGTCAGCATTTGAGTTAGCTCACTTAAATTCTAATCTAAGAAACTTTGCACTGAACCTCAGGGAAACTCTAGACCTAGGCACAAGCTGTGTCAGAAAAGAGCATTGAAAAACAGCTTTACTGAATCCCTGAATATAAGGCTAAATTTCTGAAATAATAGCGTAGACTTTTCCAGAAAATTCTCTGTAGATAAAGAGCCAAATACTTCAGATTTGGAAATCTAACTCCTAGGAAAAGGTAGAACTTTTTTTTCCTAAAACCACAACCCCCATTATTTACATTTTCTAGAAGCCAGCTGAGGACAAGAGCCATGTGCTATCTTCCATTAATGCCATCCTTATGTGGTTAAATTGCACCATATGGATGAGCTTTGGCAGATGCCAAGCTGTTAGTGCCATGAGACAGATAAATGTCTAAAAGAGCAGAGTTTTCAATGAGAAGCACTGTATCTGTCTTAAGGAAGAAACCCATCTGCATTCCTAGCCAAAGTCCCTTTGCTAAGGGACATTGCCTTCTGTCTTCACACTGTTCTCAGAGTATTGGTCAAATTTCCTATCTTGCCCCCTACCTAAGCAGCTTCTTAAAGCTCACATTGGCATCCTAATGAAAAATTAATCATTTTATAATTGATATCCAGCAATAAAGAGTTTTACACTTCATTTTCATTTTATTATTTCTGTAAAATTATCTGAAAGAGTTAACAAGGCTTAAATATTTTAAATCAAATCAGAGCCATTAATTATCTGACTTTTTTTATAATAGAAATTATGCATCCAATTTCAATGGAAAATTATCTGGAAGTGTATCAGAGTCACTCTCCATGATGTTATCAAAGTTAGTAACAGCCTTCCTGGGACTGTCCAGGGAATAAGAAATACTAATTATATTGTCTGGCTCTGACTGGCTTCATAGTACTTTACAAAAATAAAAAGCTATTGTATGTAGCCTACTTAAATCTAACACAAGAGAGTCTCATAAACAGAAATTTAGAAAAATCCTAATGTGGGCTTTGCTATTTGAAAAATCTTGGAGACTAATTCAAACAAGAATAATCTTTTAAGAATGTGTTTTTGATTGTTTTTTCAAGCTCTTCTGATTGATTTGGCATGTAGGGGAGTAATAGAATTGTAACAACTGTGATGAAGCTTTCTTGAATAGAAACTGACATTTCTGACAAATGATTTTGGTTTTTTTCCTTCTTAATGTCCAACAGATTTGAACATAAATATGTAATTCACTACAGAAGACATGAAAGTCCTTAGACCTTTCTCTGAGACTAGTCTGGAACTGATGGGCCATTGGGATTTATTTTTCCTTAAACAAAAGAAGAAGTCATATGTTACACATCATCTGCCATTCAAGCCAAAATTTTCTTTGCCCAGTCTCAGCTAAAGCAGACAAAACTCCTAATATGACTAATTTTCCTTGATAGCCTACCTGCTGCACACACAGCATTTTCCACAGGAGAGAAGCAGTGGGGGAGTTTTTAATTGCAATATGCTATGGTTTGCATGTCAACAATGAGTGGGACAGCCTTTTTTTGATGCCCAAAAACTTCTCAGTAAGAACTGTGACAATTACTAAGTTGTGAAGCAGCTGTTTCTGAATCTAAGGAGAGGATCTCAACAGGTTATACTCAAAAAGTCCTCTGGAATGGAGACAGAGTAAAGAGCTAAAAAAGGTTATAGAAACAGGAGATAATGAGGAAGCTGTAGCTAACTTGTGGCAAAAATGAACTTTACAGGGAAACACGTCTCAATTTCTAAACCATACCTCAGGTATGAGTCATATGTTTCTGTTTCTGGGAGATGAGAAACTGCTGGAGTCCTGCTAGTGATGGAGACTACACAGCCACTTCTAAACACACAATAAAGGACCAAATTTACATATTATATTCAATTATTACATGAAAATAGGAAATGTTTTTTCATAGGGAAAAAAGGAAAGATGTCAGTAGTCTGTATCATAAAGTGGTCTATATCGTAAAGTTCTTGATAGTATTCCAAATGTTTTTTACAGTATTTCATCCAATCCTCTATGCAGTATTTTAAGAAATCCTAGGGGTTTCCCTCACTAGACATTGTCTGGGAATTACTAATGGGTTCATATTAAAGTTTTTTATAACCTATCCTAGCAATTTATTGAAAGTCCTGAAAGAAACTTTGGCAGTGCTCAAGCTAAGCCGCAAGGCAAATACATAACATCTGCATACTACAGAGCCTCACTGCTCATCTGGTACTTTCTCTAGTCTCCAGAATATGTAAGTAAATCAGTGACAATTGTGTTTGAATACTATCTAATGCCATTAAATGTCTGTGGGTAAATGAGAAGAAAAGGTCTCCCAGACAACTTCTACACAGAAGCCAACTTGGCTTTCTCAGACAAAATATTGTGCTTAAAAAGAACAAACACATTTATTCTAAAATATTTTAGTTACTAAAAAACCTCTACCTTCCATCCTCATCCACAACCAATATAATTAGAAAACCCTTTCCCTCAATTGCTGTAGAATTCTTGTCTCCTTAAGAATCTTTTACTTTTTCCCTACATAGGGAGTTGCCTGGATAGCTTCAGGAGTTCAGGACATATGACAGATGTGCATGAGTGACACACAAGCCCAGATATGTCACAGAGTCACTTGGACATCATGGCTTTTTATTTCCCAGAACATTGACTGGGGCCACAGTGCTGCCTCACACCTGTTCCAGGCATTAACACATCACTGTTTAAGCTAAAAAGCAAAGTGCCCAAAAAGAAATTGCCATCTCCCTTACCTCAAGGAAACTTTGTTCTTGTCCCTCTTTGAGCTTCAGGTTTGTCACTATTGAATGCTCTGTTGGGAGGTCTACAAGAGCCAGCCCTGAACTCCAGCTAATACTCCAAGCTGGAGCCTGGCTGAGCTTATTCAGACATCTGTGTCTCTGCACTGCACCTCCCAATATGCCTGACTTTGAGAAGATGTTTGACCAGCAAGAAGCCAGCTAGCATCCAGCTGGGCCCACAGTTCAGGCTCTGCTCCAGCTCAGAGCATCTGTCTCCTCCAGAGGAGCTGTCCCTCAAGGCAGAACAGCTGTACTCCCGTGACTGTCATCTCAGCTAAAGCGCCTGCACAGACACACTGCCAGCCAAACCAGCAGTGAATAACAGAGACAACTCGAACACAGCATTTCATCTCAGCTCCCTATTGTCACATGTTTCTGACATATACATCCCTAAAAAGAACTGGCCTCAGGCTACATTATAGGATTTAGTTCCCATTTCTGGTTGTGTCTATACTCACTATACAGAAATAATAGACTCTCATGGCTTTTCTCAAAAATGTGTATGTCACAAAATGTCTGTTTCCTCCCACAGATCTAAGAGCAACTTCCCAGTCAAAGTGAGAGAATACATAAATAGAAATGAAATACTGTATTGGGCTTCAGAACACCTTCATGGAAGGAGTGGGCAGGAGGCATCACACTCCTTCCTACTGCTTCTCCAAGATGTCACATGACACTCCTGATTAATGTCCTGCAGTCCTACCATATGGTCACACGGACACATCTAATTACCAGACAAAAACATGATATTCCAACATCAAAACACATCAGGAAATATTTTGCTGATTTTTGTATTTGAAAGAATTAAGGAGCTGTAGAATTAAGCTTGGAAAGCCTAGATTTATGCTTTGCTCCTCTTCAACCACCCTGAAGTCATAACTACCAACACCAGAGAAATAACTATCAACTTTATAGGACTAAAAACTTTCAGAGTCATGAACTTAGCTCTGTAACTGTTGAATGATAGTTACTGTTCAAGTGAAGCTGCTCATGTGCACAAAGATTTTCATATGGGTACATTTTGCAGAATCCAATTTTTTGAGGCATCCTAGTGAATAAGCATCTCCTGTTAAAATCCTTTTAAGCAGCTGTGTGAATGGATGTTAACTTGATTGGAAGACAATTCCTTCATGAATTATCTTCAGCCTTCTACGGAACAGAAATGCTATTACAAGAAGATAGTGAAAACGAGTAATTAGACCTAGAGCTGCAGGTGATATGCACTGAGAAACATTTGGGTATCTTTGTAGAGGATGCATCATGATCACTGCTGCCTTCCTGGGGGAAAAGATGATTCTTGCAAAATAATTATAACTACAACAATCTTAGAGTTACTGTTTCTTACGTTCTGTGATTCTCCCACACGAGTTTTGAAAATATCCAGTATTCAACTCAGTTATAGAAATTTCCCTTTAGATGGCAATCTTTAAGAGATTTCAAGGGAAGAGAGGGTTTTTGAAGTCTGTAATTACAGACATGAAACACATTTTGCCACACAGCACTTGCTTAGCTGTGTTGCTTAATTTCAAAGCTCAATGCTGCTATTATCAACTAAATTGCATACTGTATCTGTAATAAAACCAAATAGATTCTTCTGGAATGGAGATACTTAAGCACATTAAAATTATCTAGTGTCTTTGCTCTCATTATACCTACATGGCTCCCTTAGGCCCCCAAGTAATGAGAAGAAATAAGGCCTAATGTCTGATATTCCTGTGAGTTAATCCTGCTTACACAGCACCTGTATCCCCACCTATCCCACTGTAAATCTGAGAGAGCTGCACTGAGAACAGTGGGATAAATATATGTGTGTGTGTTTGTGTGGTTGACAGGCATTTTGCCTTCGTCATAATACCTAATACAATTTACAAATGTGCTTTGTGCTTAAACAAATAAGTGTTGCTGTTTCTGACCTGCTGCCCCGAGTTCCATGACAAAAAAAAAAATTGTCAAAAGAATTATCCCCTGAACACCAGTTTTGATATACTGCAGTTGACAGCACATTAATTGTCTTCAGTTCCTCTACTGAACTTAGTCCCTTATTTTTGTTTATGTACATAAGGATCCTCAGTTATTATAATAAATCCTTGAAACCGTCATGGTTTCTCTGTTTTTATTTTTTATACATTTAAACTTTGGTGATACCCCTAAATACAAAAGTCAAGTAGAACCCAGAGTAAAGTATAATTTTTGCAAACAGCTTAAAGAATGAGTTAATTTTCAATTGACTTCCAGGGACACTTCAGAGAAATTTAATTAACAAAATATTTCCAAACACTGCAACCACTGGCAGAAAATTCCAATATAAATCAAGGGATCACTCATTCCTGTTGTAGTTCCTTGGCTGTCATAAAACTAGTGGTTCCATAATCAGGCTGGAATTTGGGGATCAGGAATTTGCCTACACCCTACACTTGTCAGGCTTACGAAACTTCTCCGCATCAGCTTACCTTTGGATCAAAGTACTCTTAGGTTGCACAAATCTTACACTGGGGTCAGAAATATTTCTAAATGTGTCTTGAATAATAACATGGAAATTGTACCAAATTTAAATAAGAACTGTAACTTTTTTTTTGCTTGGAAGCTTGGCATTTTCTGGCAAAGCAAACTGCATCTTCAGTGCACATGTCCAGCACTGTGCGTGAGGCAAAATAAGCAGCTTTCTGTGGAAGCCAATGACAAGCTGATTTGTCTCTTAAATTTTCTACTTGTACTTTGAAAAGAATAAATTCTTTTACTTGGACAGCCTATGATTAGCACAAGATTGAAGATCAGCAGGAGAAATATCTTTAAATACATTAATATGATAAAAAATTAGTCATTAATTTTATTGTTACCTAAAACAATAGCCATCCTAATATACTAACAGGTATTAGTATACCATTAGATAATGGTATACATTATCTACCATCTTATTTAATATGCAATTTTTATGTCAGGTGGATATAAAAAAATAAGCAATGATAATTAGTATTATTTCCTGCTAGCTGAGGAAGCCTTGATTCACTGTTTAAAGCATTGTAGCTAGTGATATTTATTTCCTTCTGAAAGGCCAAGATTCAACTAGCTCTTTATTAATTTAAATATATTGGATAATACTTGAACAAAATTATGTCAAGTGGAAATTTCAATCCAGACAAGTCAAAGGAGCGAAATTTAGCAGATCATAATGAAATAATCCCTTGTACAAGGATTTGTTACTGTTCTACTGGCAACTTCATCTTATCAAAAATTGCCACTCCCATTGCATAACAACTCTCATACCCCATAGTACGACTCATGTATTACTAATAAAATTGCTTCAGATACTCAAGTTTGTATAGATTTTGTAATTATTTTATATAGCTTTTCATTAGAAATTTACACATTAACAAGAAAAGGAAACGTCTTCTTCTTTCTTTTTTTTTTTTTTTCTTTTTTGTAAATAATCATTCAATATTAGAGCAGAGGAGAGAATTATGCTCTTATACCTCCTAGTACCCACAACTTCTTTTATGTTCTGGGCTTGTTCTGCCCCATAATTTCCATGGCAGGATTTTGGTGGGTGCTACATTCCTAGGGGAAATCTTACTTTTAAATATTTAATTTTCAGTAATTAATGAATGATATCCTGCCTCCATTGAAGTAAAATATAAACTTCTTACAACTTTAAAGGCAACAGATTTTAGCCCAACATAGAGGACATGGCAAGTAATTCCTCTCCAGCATAATTAGAGAACAGAAATATAATCTCCAATAATAACTACAGAACACTTACACTCAAGGTGAGTTTGGTCTCATTAATCTGCTTATATATATGAATTTATCATTTTAAATAATAAAATAAAATAAATAATAGCAGTTCTGAATGTTCAACAGTTTTGGTGGGTTTTTTCGTTCTACAGTAGTCTGTAAGAAGTTAATGAGAAAAAGAGAGGGAAGAAGTTAAAAATTACTATGGGTATAACACCCAAAAGGGAAAGGAAGGTCAAATAAATCCAACATTTAGATGCTCTAAAGTGACTTCAAAGGGAAGATAGAATTATGCCCTATTAGGTTTATTTAACATTATGAAAATGTTCTAAAATGTACTTAAAAACACAGGGAAATTAATCTTTGGCATTACACCTACAAACATGAACCATATGGCCCGTAAGAACCATAACATTTGGAAAAATAATGAAGACACAAAGTGGAAAGGAAGGAGATGAATGGAGTGGAGGAGGTTTAGCTAACATCCGTTTAACATCAGAACCTCATGAGTATTTTGTTACAGTGTTACAAGTCCTGGGCTTTCATTCAAGTGTGAGAGTTAGTAGTTGAGCAAGCCAAGAGACTGCACTCGCAACCTGGGATTAGACTGCTTCAGAAAGAGCACAATTTGTAGCACCATTTACCATGTGATTTCCCTTTCTCAACTTAAAAGCCGCCTATCTAAATAAGGACAAGCTGAATTTCAAAACAAAACCCATTTGAAAGCCACCCTGAAGTCCACCATCAACTGCTTCTATAAGAGTTTCAAGTAAGCTTAGCCACTTCTATCAGCTTGCCTAAGTTTTCTCTCTTCTGGCAGAACAAGGACAATAGATGATTGTATATTCAATGGTGATTTGTCCCTAGGTTTCACAGTGGGAAGAATCCACAGCGGAAGTTAAGGAAACTGGTTTTAGTTTGATAGGGAATGTAAAGGGTATTAGACTCTTTATTCCTCCTAAAAACCTTGTGGGCTTCCAACTCTTGTGTAAGTGGTCACACAACATGTACATTGATTATCAAAACAGCATCCAAGCAATGCTTGTGAGCAGGCCCTGTAATATCTGACACAGCAACACTCTGGTTGGGTGCCTGAGGTAAAATAATTCTGTCTGGGCCCAAAAGTGGTTATGCACACACCATAAAGAAATGCTGGATGGTACTCACATTGCATTTCCTGTAGGCTGTAGTCCACCTTCATAACTGGATCTCACACCCCCCACTCCCCCCAGTTCATACAGAAAATAATTCAGGACAGTCCTATGTCCTGTTTCATCCAGCAGACCAAATAGCATCACTACAACAACCTCATCGCTATCTATCAAACTCCATCTCTTCTATCAAGCCTGTCAATTTAGCTGCAGTGGCAATCTTTGTCTTGAACTGGTAATTTCTAGGCTAAAAGCCTTAGCTGGAGTAAGGCATTTTAATAACAAGAATCATAAATTTATTCTTTTTCATGTAGGAATAGCAACCATGGTGACACTAGTTCAAAAATCAGAAGTTGGAAACTCACAAGTCTATTACAAATAAAAATTTAATGTTTTCTTATTTATTTTAATGTGTTTGAAACACAAGATGCACCTTAGAACAGAAGCCTAAATAACTACATCGTAATTAATGTCAAAAATTGCCATATTAGTTGTGAAAATTTCAATAATTTTAAGAATGAAAATGTACTTACTAGATTCAGACTTCAAGATTTTAAAGTTAAAATGGGTATTTTAGACTATACATTAAAATGTTGATATATAGACACAACTGTACTTTCCCATTTTTAATAAAAGATTTACCTCATTTATGAACTTGGCTTTCTTTAGCATTCTGTCAGATAGTTTTCATTCTTTCTGGGTGTGTGGACCATAATAATTTTTCAACTGAAGCTCAAACACCTTTAAAAATATTTTATGGTATAGTGTTCAGAGACCACAAGTAATCTGATCACACCCCTCTGGACATCACAAGCTAAGCCATTTCATCTACATCTCTAACAAGCCCTATTACCTGTGTTTCACAAAATATCATACTTCATAAAGCATCCAGTTCATTGCAAAAGTTTATCACCCACACTGGTAAAAATCTGATTTTACATCTGATTACAGGTTTGCTTGGTTTTTATTCCCAAATGCTGGGGTTTGTGGTGTAATTTTTTTACACCACAAAGAGAATATTACTACCTGATTATATTTTCCTGGAACTTATGTACCATAATCAAGTCACCTCTCAGTTATCTTACAATCTTTAATTATGCCATTATAAGACATTTTCTCTAATGTTCAAATAACTGTTGCAGTTCTCTGATGTCTCACTATTTTTTTCTCTGCAAATACTGTAATTCCACTGTCAGTTTACAGTCATTTTACCAGTCAGGTAGGTTTTATTGACTTAACTCACTTGAACTTTCTCAGGTACTGCATGAGTCACCGATTTCAAAATTCTTTTGAACTAATCTTAAATAGCAAATATTTGTGTCAGAGAAACAAAATAATCTATGTGCAGTTGAGTAAGTGCAAAGGGATATTAGGAGTACACACTAAGAAGGTGGAAGATAGGCTAGATACAGGTGCTTTGTTATGAATGCTTTTCAGCAAGAAGCATTCATGACTAAGACTTGTTATATACAATTCACATCCCTCCTTCCTTTGTGGGAAGTACCAAAGGCCACATACAGAAGTAATACCAACTTTCTACTCCTACTTACTAATTTCCTACTTCAGAACTTCCACCAGACTTTTTCACAGCAGCACAATTGGATCATTCATTGTGTTCCTCATCTACTACACCTTTTTAAGTGTTACTATTTTTCACACTGCCATGCCCTAGAGAAAGCCTATCCTATTGTATAATAGTACTGTTGTACAGGCTTTGAAATGGAAGGCCCTTTAACCTCATTTTCCTTCTATTTTCCTACATTTGTTCTCCAGTCCACCTTCATCACTCTCTCCTCCTGCCTTAGGTCCTCCCACTAAACAAAAAATGAAAGTTTGACGTATTCCTACAATTTTCTTAAAACATAGCCTTTTTTACTGTCAAACTGGTGAGGCACTGGAACAGTTTGCTCAGAGTTGTTGTGGATGCCCCACCCCTGGCAGTGTTCAAGACCAGGTTGGATGGGGGGCTCTGAGCAACCTGGTCTAGTGGGAGGTGTCCCTGCTCACAGCAGGTGGGTGGAACTAGATGATGTTTGAGATCACTTTTAAACCAAACCATTCTATGATTCCAGTATTTTACTTAGTTCTTAATGTCCTTACCGTCACTTCCCACAGCAAGACCCATTGCCTTTCAGGCAATTATTCTGTTCAGGTTTCATGGCTTTCTAGGAAGAGGCATTTTGATTGATTCCTTTTCTTGGCGTTCAGGCCATGGTCAATGGTAAATCAATCTCCTTTGATTGTCCTCTGGAACTAGCTGATGCAGAATCCTGTTTCATCTGATCAGTTTAGCAGCATTCCCCCGCCCGTTATTGTTTCTTCCATCCTTACCAGGTTTTCATTTTTAAAGTGATTAACCTTTTAATGTGATCATCCTGTTTGTGACAGGTAACACAATTATCACTGCATTTTGAGTTTTATGTCATGAAGATGCTTTTCCAGTTTACTCCCTTTTAGTCTAATGACCTCCAAGGTCACTGATTTTTGGTCAAATTGGTCCCACTCCTTTTTGATTTTTGCCATAAATTCTGCAAAATTTCTCATCAGAAGAACATGGCAATGGCTGGAAAAAGGGATAGGAAGGGAAGGGAAGAGAAAAGAGAAAAGAGAAAAGAGAAAAGAGAAAAGAGAAAAGAGAAAAGAGAAAAGAGAAAAGAGAAAAGAGAAAAGAGAAAAGAGAAAAGAGAAAAGAATATGGTTTTCAGACCAATATAACTTATTTCAGTCTATTCTACTGATTTATGGACTTGTCACAGGTGATAATGTTTTGATTCACAAGTCACAATGGATCCATTTCTGCCCCACATATCAGTCTGAAAACACAGTATGAAATTATATACTGCCAATGAATTCCAAAAACCTTTTCTTTTGAGCACAAATGTATCAGGATAGGCTAATGAGACTGGGCAAAATAACTTTGAATAGACATATTCTGAAAGCTATTTTCTAAGATACACAGCTTTGTCACATTCTAGAAAAGTAGAAATAGCACAAAAGGCAGAACATGGGTTAGATTTTGTTGCCCTAGGCTTTTAGCAAACTTTTTCTTAAAAATGGGGTAAGGCTGTGGGCTTTTGCAAAGAAAAAATAATATATAAAATGGAAAATACAGAGTGCAGATAAGCAGGAGAAGAAGTTAGTCTCTGTTCTCCTACAGAGTATATAGGTAATTAAGGAAAGTAATGATTTTGGATTTACTTTTCCACTTCAAAAAATACTTTTTCCCTCTTCCACTACTCTCCACATCTCTCTTACTCTTTACCTTTTAAGCCTTTCTCCAGTTTATATTTAGTACTCTTGCTTTTTTAATCCTGCCAGCACCCTCTTCTCGCATTCTCACATTATTTCCTTATTCCACCTCTTTTTCCTGCACTGCATAGCTAAATATGTAGTGGAGCAAGGCAGGCCTTTTCCTCCCATACATCTCCTTGTGCCGGCAAGGCTTCATTCCATGAAGTGTCTAGATTCATTGCCTGATACACTCTGAGGTTTTCTTCAGGCTGAGGATGCCTTTTCTTCAGAAATCCTTCTATATCTGAGGAAAATATCAATAGGAACACTGGATTGATACAATTTTATTAATTTTCAGGGATACCATAGAATCCTGTCATTTTACAACTCATCTTTAGAAACAGGTAAGAACATAGAAATATGAATAGATTAATAAGTGCACACATCCTACGAGATATTTTCTACAGTTTTTTCTAAGCAGAATATGTCAAAATTGTTCAACATCAGAGTTGACCACGTGCTGACCATTGCAATCCATGTGCCTATTTACCCATTCTCCCAAATAATCAAAAGATTTTCAGTTCAGACCAATCCCTATGATATGTATCCCATCTCCATCCAGAAAAGCTCAAATGATTTCATGAGTGATTTCTGTCTCAAATATTCATCTTCCATGTGTTCTCCATAACTCTGACAACTTCCAACTTGAATATATGAGGATTCAGTTTTGCAGCTAAACTGCAAAGAAGAGAAATGCTTCTGCACTGGTATAGTTGGCACCACCATCAGAGATACAGCTTCTTGTGTTTCTTACTTTTATGTTGCTCTGCTGCTATTTCCATTCTGAGGTGTCAGGATTGTTTTGTGTATAGACTTTAACAGCAACAGTAAATGTTTAGTGTCCCAAAAGCCTTTAGTTGCCATGTCCCATATGGTGAAATTAATGCCACACATTAACTGCGGACTTATCTTGAATTTGTCCTTGTAACATTTCATTGGTCTCCCTTGTATTTTAAGATCATGA
Source organism: Pachycephala philippinensis (assembly GCA_013397055.1). Taxonomy (NCBI): domain Eukaryota; kingdom Metazoa; phylum Chordata; class Aves; order Passeriformes; genus Pachycephala; species Pachycephala philippinensis. Next base: position 402,956 of record VWZT01012036.1, read on the forward strand.
AAAATAGTTTTGGCAGTCTGTCATTTGACATATGTACCAGCATAGTTAGCAGATGGCTTAACCTACATGAGCCTGCTGCAGCATTATTTTTATGGTGATTACTTAACAGCACCCTAAGATTTTACTGTTCAGGATTTTGTTCTGCCAGCAACAGATAATGCAGCAGCACACTTTGTTTATTATCAGTAAGGTAGAGAGGTAAATCCTTTTAAAAGGCAACCTTCTGGCTACAGAGCATTAGATTTTACTCTGATGTAGAATGTTGGCATTACTTGTTTGGAGGGCATTACCTTCCAAAATTAACTTATTGTCTCCTGGCAACCAAACTGCTCTTGCTAGAATGCCAAAAAACCTTCTGCAGTGACCCGGAAAAGGGGGTGATACTAATTTTCTTTATTTCCATCTTGAATTAAGGCCAGTGGAAATACTGTAACTACTTCTTTAATTTTTTTTTCTTGCAAAAGCAATTGCTGAAAGTGTTACACAGTTTCTACTGTATTGTAACACAGAGGAAGATCTCTTCCTCTGGCTCTGTATCAAATTATATAATGTAATATGTCTAATTGTATATATTCCTAACTGTACTAAGCTTGCCAACACCTGCTACAACACAGGATGAGCCTTGCTGTTGTCCCACTTCCTTCAAACTGATATTCAGTGTATGTCTAAGTTTTTACTATTCAGTACCCATAGATGTTGTCATCACCCTACTGACCAGAATCTCCAATACATCATCTCTAGTAGACCTGGGAAGGCCAGATAAAGCTGATGATAATGGCAGGCAGATGACCCCAGGAGACAAGGAGAAGGGCAGAAAGTGGAAATCATCCTTATTGATTCTCTTGACAATGTTTTGGAACGTGTCTCGATTTTTGGTTGGTCATTTTTGATAACTCTGTGTGTTGAGTTCTCCTAACCAGAAACAGCTGCAGCAAAAAATAGGCAAATGCTGTTGAAGCCTTTCTGCTGCTCTATAAAGTCTTAGAGAACAAATCAAACTGATGAATATGTCAGTAGTGTTTACTTACATAATTTCATTTCACTGCCAAGGATAAGAATTGCAGCTTTTTAATAATCTCACAGTCCTGCACCTTGAATATTTTTCTTCTGCTGTCAGAAAAAGAGGAATTGAAAAATTTTTTCTACAACAAAAACTTAAAACATGGGTACACTTACACACATGCACAAAATGCACAAAACCCTAAGAAGTTAATATATGGACAAAAGCCTGAACTAAGCAAGCAGTTACCCAATTTTCTGAGATCAGCTTGTAGAGCTCATACCCTGAGGCTATGCCATAGATCACAAGGTGCTACGGATCAGAATAAAATTTTCAGTATCAATATTAAACTTCTCTCTGTTTATCTCTCATGTATAAAAATAGCTGTAGCTCCCAGGGCTGACTTAATAGCTCTGTCAAAGGACCGTTCACACTTTCCAACAATCCTATTAATATAGAAGACATTAAATTCTATTGCTAAGTAACTGGATGTACATCAACTGAAAACATAATGCCTCAATGCTACAGAAGATAAACATCAAAATACATATCGGAGTGTGATAGAACTAAGTACATGATTTAAAAAGTATTTTCCATAGAGGAAAATCTACTAAAAGGCCCAGAAGGATATTTGTATAACTTGTCATGAATTCACTATCAAAATCCAATCTCTATTGCTGAACTTCCTTTTGTTTTCAGTAAACAAATGAACTGACAAAACACATGCAAATCCTGAGGACCTTTGAAAGAACAATTCTTTTTAGGGGGTCTGTATACTGACTATAAACTTCAACATATCCAAAAGTATTAGTTTGCAGTGTAAGTAGGAAACTGTAGTCTCGCTAACCTTGATGAATTTCTTGGGAATCCAATTTGGAGCACTAAGGACAACTTCAAGGATCAGTTTGCACATAGAAAATTTGAAGCTTTAATATTATATTTCCTTTAACAGAGTTGTCAAGCACCATCATGGTACAGACATTGTTACTTGATTAGTACATCATCTGAGGATCACCCAAATTCCAAGTAAGACACTCCCCTCATAGCACATAAAGACATTATTCACATCTGAGTGAGGCTGCACTTCCACACAAGCAGGGTCAGAAACACGCACAGGCTTGTATTCCAACTGTGGGGCTAGCAGCAGGAGCAGGAGGAAGCAGTCAGTTGTTGGGGTAGCACGAAATCTCAAAATGGCCATTCCCTATCCCTTCTGAGGGCTCACCAACCACACCATGCTCAGACACAGCCTGAGGACCTGCACTGAAAATACTGCATAGAAACAGAATGTGCTTTATTTCCATAACAGCTTTCCCACTAAAGTCACCAAAAAGTTAGATGATCTCATAAATAACTGCTTGTCTTTCCTATGTGTCAGGTTCCCCAAATTCAATTCTATATGCAAAACTACCATTCAGGAACAGATTAATCACTTGAGCACCAAATCTTTGGAAAGCCACATGAAGCCATTTAAAAGACAAGCTGTTCTAATTTTTTATTAGTAGTTAAAAGCAAATCTGGAGAGATGAACACTACAACCATCCATTACCTGCAGTTGTCAAGGTAACAGCTGCTTTAGGATTAATGCCCAAAAGATAATCTGTTTTTCATCACAAACACTACAAACATTACATGTATTCATCAGCTGGCTACTCACCAGCCTTTTCTTTATTGGTGCTCTTCCCAGGATACTTATTCTATTCGCTTTTCAAGAGCAATACAGTACTAGCCCCAAATCAGGAGGGATTTTTTAAATTGCATGTTTATACATTATTTATTTACCTTTCAGCAGGCATATAATCATTGCCAACTCACCTCTCAATTACCTCATCCAGAATGGTTCATTTGTCTTCCAAGACAAATAATATTACCTATCTAATTTAATTCTGTGAAAATACATTGCTTATCTTATTCTTGAGAAATTTTAATTAACTACTCCTGTATTTCCACAACATCTACCCCCTTTTTTTCCCTATATTGTACAGACCTAAAGGAGGGCATGAGGTCTTCTCTTAAAGCAGGACAGATTTCCCCCAAGAAAGACTTCCTCTCACTAAGAAATTATACTTGCTCTTAGCATTTTCCAAACATCTTACAGGGCATAATCCCGAAGACTGAACAGAGATTTAGAGGAAATTGCCTTGGAAACAATGAAATAATTTCTGTATAAATATTAAAAGGACACCTCTGGTTCACAGACTTTAGTGTGCATAATAGAAAACCATTCCTCAAATATATTGGCAGTTGGTGTGAACTCTGCTGACAAAAGAAAAGCAGCCTCTAGGAGCTCCAGTTCATTTGTTATAGGCATCCAAAAACTTAATAATTTTCTTCTCTTTATTTTATTTCTCTCCTGTAAGGATGCTCTGTTAATCTTGAACAGCAATGTCATTTTGTGCCTTAAAAATTGACAGTGCTATTCAATGATGAAATCCAGCATCCTTGTGACCTTGCTTCTTGTTACACTGCCTCAAAAGAACTCATTAGACTTGATCTATATACAATAGCTTCCAATATCAGTCCCAAAGTAAAGGGACACCATCATGTTTTTCTCTAAGAATACAGACAGGAGAAATACATTAACTTCTGTAAGCCAGAACAAAAGGTGCTAAAGGAGTATTTTTGACAGGAAAATTCCAGCCATGGGAAGTATCAGCCTTAGGACATGTGGCATTTTTTTCCTCATCTAGGTGAGTTTCACACAGTAATTGCTCCTTTCAGCACCCAACTGAGAAAAGTAAATGTTCAGGAGATTCTGGCATTAGGTCTTGTCATTTCACTTGGACCATCCTGTGTAAGGTGAAATACTGTATTCACCTGGCAGTTACTGGCTCTCTGTTTCAGAGTAAAAAACTGTATGACTAATGGCAGGGTTCCAGTTTAAAAACTTGCACTGAATGTTTGAAAACATCTCATGTAAACCCATTAAATAATCATAGCAAAAGATGGACTTTTACTCATCTACTTTATATACAAATCAGTGCTCTCAAAGTTTCTTCTATTTTCCCTCTCTTTACCAAAGAAAACAAAAGCTGAACCTGCAAGAATAAATTTTTTATTTTTAATCTAGTTGCTCAATGAGCTCTAATAGTTGGACAGAACTCATTTCACTTTCCTGCTAGTCAGGCTTCACAACCATCATTATGACATGCCTTTATGTAAAAGAAGGCAACAGTTACAATGTCCCTAATATGCATAAAATTAATCTCTTTTACAATTTATCTTATTAATGTGATATCTGAAACATGAACTTGAAAGGATGATACTTATATGTGAGAATACAAAAGCCTTGTTTGTAAAACAATATGGAGTAAGCCTTAGTGAAATACTGACACCTTTTTGAAAATCATGTTAGATTCTTATGAATTATATCTGGGGATATCACATCAATACTTCTAATGCTTACAGATATTTCTAAAATTAATTATCTCCTCTTTTAATTTGATCTTAAAGAAGAAAAATTGAGGAAGCTGGATGAATTTCAGACTACAGGAGAAAAGACAGAAAACATTTTAGGGTGTCCTAAAGGTAAACCTGCTTGGGAAGCTAACCTTCATAGCCTAGTTCACCTTTCTGTGGTATCTCTTCCATGTAGACTACCTTGGAGTACACTAACGAGAGGCTACCTCATGCAATGGCATTTTTAATGACTTATTCTCGGAGTTAACACTTTCAGTTGTTTACTCTCAGAGTTAATACTGTTCCAACAGGAACTCAGCCTGTGAATACAACATCCAAGCTAGCCTGCTGTGCTGTGTGCAGGCTTATAGTTCTGGGTACTGATTTTAGCAAGAAACAACTCATTTACTACCTTGTAAATCATTATAAGAGGACTTTCTGTTTTCAAGACAGCCTTCATTGTTAAACAGATACTCAGATATTGCAGTTATGAGTTTTGCATAGACCTCTAGCTAAATAATATTTCATTTCTTTTATGCTAGCTTATCATGAAGACAAAATTCTTCTTCAATTCCTTCATTAGTAATAACATCCCTATGCTCCCAGCTGTTTTATCTGGAGCACTGAGGAGAAAAAAGGAGGCAATTCCTCCTCATCAAATTTACATGACTTCTGAATATGCCTCTGGGTGACACATTTAACAAGACATGGACAAGATATATGGTATCATTCTTCACAGGGCATTCCTCATTAAGTAAGTTGAATACATCAAGTACCCAGATAAGCTACATTGCACAAGACAGTGCCCTTTAAAACCAGAAAATAGGTTCCTAGCCATAAATTTGGCTCTCATCCTATTAGCTTGCTGTCTCTGAACAGGTCTAAATCTGGAAGTTTCTTCCTATCTGCTACTACTACTGTAACTTCAACAAGCTGCAATTATCACAGAAAAGCAGTTATGATGACAGAGGGCACAGTCACGTATTACTGAAGGCAAAATAGGGAGTAGAGGGGATGGATTCAGGGCTGCAAAATCACATGTTGTCATATTACCTAGAAGCTGAGTTTTCTCATAAATCCCAGTCTGTCTGTAGTGCCAGATATTTACATTGTGTTCTTCAAGTAATTACATTTTCTCCTTACAAAAAAAAAAAGAAAAGTCAGGGGTGGGGTAAAAAAAAATGATTGCTTTAGAAAATAACCATGATACTAGCTACTGAAAAAGAGAGCTCAAAATGAGTTCTCACAACAAGGCAAGATTCCTGGGCAAGTGGTGCTTTGAAGGGGACTTAAGAGCAGAGATGTGAGTAAAACTTGGAAAGGAAGTTGGAGGAAAACTTTTCTAAGGATCAAAGACAGGATACCAGGAGGTAAAAACCCAAGATCACTACAAAAAGTAGATAAAATAAGCTCACTAACTACAAAGAAATTCAGTCCTATGTGATTACCCTGATCAGAGTAGGGATGATGTGTGCATCACAGAGCATCTGAGTCCCAGGATCTGCCCAGCTCCCGCACAATTGCAACCTCACTGTGTCCACTCTATGGGGACATTAAGTGAGCTAAATCAATAACATGAGGACTCATTTACCTATCTGGAAAAATTATTAGAAGGTTGCTGCAAGATTTGCAAATTTTTAGATAATGCGAGCATGCTTTAACCTGAGCTAACAAACTTTGTGTAGCCCAGCTGGAGAATTTTAAACAATGCTGAGAGCATTTTCATGTAGAGAAGAACTTACGGAAAGGACACAGTCACAGAACCAACCGCTTGTGACAGTAAGGACACAAAATGACATATGCATATACAACAGTATTTGATTAACTGCTATTTATAGACAATCATTTCACCATTATTACTTATTTATTGTCATTACTGTTGAATTAATTTATATTTGCTTCCCTTTTCTAATCTTTATGTACACTGTACTGCCCATCTCAAATTGAATTTCCCATCACAGTGCCTATGATTTTAGATATTTCCTGTAACTAAAGAAGAAACAGAGCACATGGGATGAAATGCTAACAACACTACATTTGTCTGCTCCTTTTGCAGGAAGGACAACATTTTGCCTTTGCCTCAATGACAGTTCCTAAACAACTAGATACAGCCTTAAAGAGCAGAGAGCGATTCCATATATCAAGAATTATTTCATTCTGAAATGTGAATCCCCTAAAGGATTCTGTGCTTGGAGTTTGCAGGTCACTGGTGATGGAAAGGATAAACAGAAGTGACATTAGACACCCACACACTTCTACCAAGCTACTATCCAATATATTATCAGAAGATGCAGACTGTAAACTAGTAATTTGATGTCATTAAAATCCTAGCCCACAAATGCAAAGTGAATTTTATAAGCTTAATAATATCTTGCTACTGCCATTTTTAACTTCACAGTAATAGCGGCCTCTCATATGATACATAAACATTAACTGGCATTAATGGCCTTTGAAATGTCCTTGCTGATACTGCTAACAGTCTTGTAGGCTATTGTTCCCTAATAGCTTAGATTACCATAGAAGCCAAAGGTCCCAATTAAAATCAAGAGCCCTTTTGTTCTAGACACTGAGCAAACATATCCTATTCTGAAGAATGTTTAAGCTGAAAAATGAGAGATGCTCGATGAGGGTTGAAACAGGAAAGGTATAATGCAATGTTTACAAATCATTACTGGTATGTTAAAAGGTTACAAAATATTCATATTTACTCCTTTAGCTGCCATCATTCATTAAAGCAGAAATACTTGAAAACCAAACCTTTTTCTTGTCCTATGTAATATTGGTTCATTTGGTTTTCTTCAATTTGATCAAAAAAGATAAACAGTTTAATCTCATTTTTGCTTTGGCATAATGCTATTCTGTCTAAAGCATGACAGCAGAAAAATTACTTTCTTAGAGATATTTTCATCAAAAATAAAGAGTCCTCTGGGAAGATGTTTATATACACAAAAGTGCAACGAACCTGTAGTGACTACTTTGTGACAATGGTGAAAGTTAAGACATATTTTGCTGAAAAAAATACTTTGCTGAATCAGGATCTTAATTGTATTATGATAATAAATTAACTAATTAATCCACAAATGCCAGCTAGTTCCATATACTTTTTTCTTTCCATTAGTGCAAACTTAAGGTGACCCTGGATTGCCCAAATCAGTTTTTTGTGGGCTAAGGTGACAAATCTGATCAATGAACTACCCCAGATTTGAATACTTTAGGTTTTTTTATTTGTAGGGTTATTTTTTACTTTAGACAGCATACCTGTATTATGTAAAATAAGTGTTATGATGAATTACATTCTGCAACAGATTTATGAATCTGTATTATGTACAATATACTGATAGCAGTGCAGAACACTTCCTCAGTAATCACTTCTAATGGCTGCAAGATTAAGAATTTACTTCCATAACAAATTTCCAGTTTCTGTATTATTTGAACATCACTTTCACTTTTTTAGGCACTCAAAAAATAAATGCAGCTTTTAATAATGTTTAATGAATAAGCAATTCGTTTAAGGGGGGTAGTGTCATTTCTAAACTATCTTTATTCACTGGAACAAGCCAGAAATTTCCATTTTTTCTTGATTACCAAACCTGTAATTATTTTATTTTAAAATAATAAGATTTTTAAGGTTTCATAATTAAAATAATTAATATGTTGTGCATTTATGTATGCGGGTTGTAATAATAACCCAACAAAATTAATGTTTTATAATTAATAAAAATTAATCACATACTATTAATTAATAAAATAATAAAATGTGGTGGTCTTACTACTATATTAATTTCCTCTGAGTGAAAAAAATGAGGTTCCTTTATGTGGAATGGTGGTGGTCTGACTGGTGGTACTGAGCAGCTGCCCCGGCAGGGCTCTGGAGGATGCTCTGGCACCTGAACTGCCATGTCCATTATGGTCACTGCTGGCTCCAGCCTTGCACAGGCCAAGGCCACCCACTCCCAAAGCCATGGCACAGTGGTTCAGATGTCAGATCACCAGCAGTCAGAGCAGGGGTGGTGGAGGGAGAAGGAATTATTATCCACCAGATGAAGAATAACCGCTATTGGGCCATTAATATCTGGATGCACAAGGTCACTGCATGGTCCTGAGTGATGAGCTGGCAGTAGTTCCTGTGCCACAGAATACTCATTTTTACATATCCATCTTGTCCCAGAAATGGGGCAGTTTGATGCCAAGAAATCCTATTACACCTCTCGACTGAATCCGTGGCACAAGCAGCTTTGTGCCAGTAAATTCACTGCCAGAATCATCACTGTGGAGCTGTGTTGAGCAATATGCCATCAGGGTACACCCTGTCTGGGCTCTCAAACACCAGAGCCTTCTGGCCCAATCATATGCCTAAATGTACTAAGACCATCAAGAAGACACATTTTCAATCCAGTGTTCCTGCAAGGGGGCTTCAGAGAGGGTATTTCCCCTGCCCTCAGCCGTCATTGCAAGTACATACAGTACAGGAGCTCCTTGTCCAAGTGCTTCCAAGGCAATCTTCCCAGGACATGGATGGGCATGCCCACAGCCCAGCACCCAGTACAGGAGCACTTCCCCAGCAGCCACAGCTCCCATGGTGAAGGTGGCATCCAACACCACACCGTGCTTTCCCAGAGCACACATTACCATCTTGCACTGCTGCTCCGAGCGCTACCTCAGGGTGCTGCTCTTCCACCTTAGAACAGGGGGATATCACTATGCCAACACACTAAAGGGACCCTTGACTCTTCCCTGCCATAAAGGCAAACTGGCCTCTATGCCTTATGTCTCACACCCTAAAAAAATATAGAAAATGGACAAAGGAGTGAAAAAGCAAAGCAGCAGCAACAGAAAAAGAGGAGAGCAGTCAATATGCTGGAAGTTATGGCTGCTTTTCAGAGGGATCATGAGAGGTTGGAGAACGGGTCTGGCAGGACATCGTAGAGCTCAACAAAGACAAATGGGAAGTTCCTCATGTGCAGAGGAGTATCTCACACAGTTGAAAACAAGTGGGTCTTGGGTATGCGTCAGGGAGCTGCGAATAACCAAACTGAGCCAGGCCTCAGTAAGAGAGGGAACAGTTCCCTAAAGTCCAGGGAACTCGTAAGTCAAGATTGGCTTGGATGTAACTTCATTAACCCTGCACAAACATATTTGGCACTGTGGCAAGATAAGGACTAACCAAACAGCTGGTCACAAATACAAGACATCAGTATAGAAAATGCTGAACTAAAATAAAGTAATTTGACATTTCTGTTGAAGGCCAGTAATAAAATACAGGAAAATACTGCAGTAACAGTGCCATTAAGACTGCTGTGGCATGAGGACAGAGAAATTATTTCATGGAATTGTCACTGCAGGAAAACAGCTGCAGAGTGAGGACATGGTGACCAACAATGACCAGTTGTCTTTAGATTGAACTGACTCAACAGAAGCAATGAATAATCTCTCTGAGAATGTACAGAAGTATGTACTGAGAAGTACAGAAGGTCCTAGGTCACAGTACCTTGAAGGTGTAAAAAGACAAAGACTACCAAGGTAGGATCAGAAGAGGACCAATACTGAAGACCCCAGCATCTAAGAATCGATGGTTACACTAATAAACTACAATATATCAGGTACGAGGAGTGTGGGCCCGGAATGCCAGGAGAGGGGTATTGAGGACTTACTGGATTGGGACAATTCAGGGATTTACTGCCATAACCATAACACTGTGCTGCTCATGGTTCAAAGACTAATGCTGCTAAAGTCTGCTGTAGCTATCCCCTGCCATTTTCATGTTTACTCCATAAGTAGTTACATTTATTCAATGTCACCACCAAAGCTATCTCACAGTTCTTTCATTTGTTCTCCCTTAAGTACTGTATAGTTAAATATTGCTAAGACATAACCACATCTTCTGCTGCCATGCTTGAGTTCTCATGTTGACACATTACAGTCTACATAAGCTGATGAAAAAAATCACATACGTGGCACACAGTCACAGTCTCTTTCCTTGCTGGATATCACTGCTGCAGGTTCCTATTCTTTCCCAGTACCAAAGAAGCATGCAGTGGGTGACAGAGTCTGGGCATTGGTGCATGTAATGACCTTTTTGGCTCTGCTGTGCAGACCATTGATAGGTGCTAGAAGACTTGGCTGTTCTAGATAGTCAATTATGAGGCAGATCATCAGTACCATGTATATATGAACCCTGAAAGGCACATTAAGGACTAGATACACTTGAAGGAACACCAGGTGAGTGCTGTCATGGAAGAACTAGAGATGTTCACATGACTACATTTGGAGAGCTGGGAAGCTAGGCCTTAAAAGCACTGAAAAGGCTATATCCCTACAGAACAGGGTAGTTGCACATCTCATTTACCAGAAATAAATTCTATTCCAGTACATTTCCATCAAAGGAAATAGTAATGAAAATTATTTTGCTAAACAGAAGTTCTATTTTCATATTGTTACTATTTCATGAAGGTCAGTCTTCCTTTGTTTTCATGGATTTACTTGTCGAGCAGTCCCATTTTGATGTCAGTTAATTCCCATTTATTATACTGCCAGTTATCTCAGACATCTGCATTTCCCCACACTCTGTGCAGTGCATGCCAATGCTGATGAAAAGGCAGCACATGTGTGGAGGAAGAAGCAAACGAGTCGCTCGATGTCTGGTACTGCTGCTGAGACTAACAAAAAGCAGAATTTATGTAGGCAGCATAGTGAAGCACACTTTTCTAAAACCATTTGCTAAGAGCAACTAGAAGTAATTGTCACCCAATGACTCTCTTGTAATCCAGATATTGAAAGGCACTGAGTTCAGGTGAGTTATTTCCAAAGTGCAGGGATCCAAATCATGCAGAATGATGCCACACTGGTCTAACTGGCTGTGGTGGTTTGACCCGGGCTGGATGCCAGGTGCCCACCAAAACTGCTCTGTCGATTCCATCCTCAGCTGGACAGGGGAAAGAAAATATAATCAAAGGCTTGTGCTTTGACATAAGGACAGGGAGAGATCACTCATCATTACCATTATAGATAAGAAACCCTCCACTTGGGGAAATTACTTGAATTTATTACCCATCAAAATCAGTGATGTATAATGGGAGGTAAAACAAAAGCCAAAAAAAAAAAACCCTTCACCTGACCTCCCACTCCTTCCCAGGCTTAATTTTATTCCCAGTTCTCTGCCTCCTCCCCCTCAGCTGCACAGGGATATGGGGAATGGGGGTTATGGTCAGCTCATCACACGTTTCTGCCACTGCTTCCTCCTCAGGGAGAGGAGTCCTTCCCCTGCTCCAGTGTGGGCTCCTTCCCATGGGGGGCAGTCCTCCATGAACTTCTCCAGTGTGAGTCCTTCCCATGGGCTTCAGTTCTTCACAAACTGCTCCAGCGTGGGTCCCTTTTCACAGGGTCCAGTACTTCAAGAAGGCGTGGGGCTCCTCCACAGGCTGTGGGTGGATTTCTGCACCCCCATGGGCTGCAGGGGCACAGCTGCTTCACCACAGGCTGCAGGAGAATTTCAGCTCTGGCACCTGGAGCAGATTCTTCTCCTCCCTCTTCACTGATGGTGTCTGCAGGGCTTCTCTCACATATCCTCGCTCCTTTCTTCTCTGGCCACAATTACTTCTCTGCAATATTTTTTTTTCCCTTCTTAAATATGTTATTCCAGGGTCATTACTGCCATCACTGATGGGCTCAGCCTTGGCCAGTGGTGGGTCCATCTTGGAGCCCACTGGCATTGGCTCTGTCAGACATGGGGAAGCTTCCAGCAGCTTCTCACAAAAGCCATCTCTGTAGCTCTGCCCTGCTACCAAAACCCGGCCACACAAACCCAAAACACTGGCCCTTTTGGATCATCTCTGAAAAGAAACAGAACAAGCAGCAGAAATGTGTTCTAAGATCTAAGCTGCGTGACTCAAGAGAGCTAAGACATTCAAAACGGGAAAATTTTATGGGACTCTAGCTCGTGGATCTATCATTCCTTAGGTCATTTCACTGGATTTTACATGAACCTTAATGACCATTGTGTTATTTCATTTTGCATGTGAAATAGAATTTTCTCTGAAAACAACTGGTACTTCTATTTGTACTGGACTGACAGAAACTCTATATTCTGCACTGGAAAAGACTGTTCATTTCTGAGAAAGTCTTATTAAACTGATAGACAGTAACAGTTGCCAACAGCTATTTCATGGAGTCTTGCTATTTCATAAATACGGAATAGCTGCTTGTTTCTAGATCTGATTAAAGAATTTTACATGGGCCTCAGGAAGATGGAAAGTTAATATAAATCAACCAGGAATTTTTCTTTGGAAAAATTGTCTCATACCAGTGTAAATTACTTGTGTAATTTCAAAGAAATTCTGCTTCAGAAATTAAAGGAATTTTTCATATTTTCATTCTGGGTTAAATTTTAAAACGTTCTAGATTTATCTCACTTCACAACTGCAAAATTTTGCAATGTTCCTGTAACACATATGTCTACATTTTCCATAATACAGAAAATTAAATTCTACCCAGCACCACAAAAAAACTTCACTAAATTGTTTTTCTCCTTTTTTGTTTTTTTGGGTTTTTTAAATTTTTTTTAACAGTCTTAGTGGACTACCAGTTACAGAAAGAGGGAATTGAGGATGAGATTTAATAACAAGCAGATTCTTTTCATCCTTTTCATTTGAATAATTCAAATAGCCAGAAAGTCCTCATTTAGAGATAATTTTCAAAGACACAACTGTAGTACAAAAAAGATGGGCAGTACTGTAGCATCCAGGCAATAATGTGGATTCAAGAAGCACAAATTAAGTTCCCATTATCCAAGAAGCACAAATTAAGTTCCGGTTCTATTGTAGACTTTATTGTGACTGTGTGCATGTTATTTGCATTTCTCAGTACCTAATGAATAACAAACACCACAAACACTGGGATGAAAAAATGTATTACTCATGGTAAGAAATTGAGGAAAAAGACATACAGAAGCTGATGGCTCTGTGGCATATGCCTATCCCTAATACCTTTAAAAAGCTTCTTTTGCAGATTAAAGTTATGCTTTGAGCATAATAGTAATGTGCTACCTTAACAATTGTTACTAAACCTTATTATATAAAGGAAATTTACTCATTATCTACATACAGGCAGTAATAAACTATGGATCCATACAAGTTTGAATAACTGACATAAAATAAAAACTAAGGTTGTGACATTTAAACTCTAGAATGATAAAACACAAATTGCCAACGAAGTGGCAAAATTAGTCTTCATTCATCTAAAATTAGATAATATTAGTCTCTCTTTTCTGACCAAACACATTTTTGTGAACTGACATAAACAGAACGGTGTAGCTCCTCTAACAATGGAACCTGACAAATTCAGCCCTACTGCCTCCTTCTGATTATCCAATCCCTTGTTCACAGACTCCCTGAGCTCTGAAAAGGCGTGGATTGATTGTGGTCTCCTGTATCTAAGGAAAAACACATCCTCAGATCCCAAACCCTGTGTGCATTTGGGTTCTGTCATAAAAGCTACTTCTCATTTCCACAAATTAGTATACCTGACACCAGAAATATATTACAAAAGTACACATAAATTTACAAGAATTTTTTTCCAAGATAATGACATGGAAGTATGAAAGGGGGATTCTGTCACTGAATACAGATGAAGACTAAGAATAAATGATAATTTGAAAAGGTGGTCTCTGGGTAAGTAAGTCTGTAGTTGTTTTAAGCCAGAGGAAACTGGTCTGTCCTGCAGCGTGTCAGAACACCAGTGAATACCTACCAATACAAGCATTTAGGTTCATTTAAACAGCGTATATTAATAAATATGTGTAGGGAATGAGCTGAGCTGAAGAAAATGATGCATTATTCATGCAGCTAACAACACTTACTCATGCCTAGTATAAATTGAAACCTAAAAGTGCAAATCTAGGACACTGAGATTTTCAATCATGCTGAGTTATATTTAAATTCAATCTATGCCAAAAATTCTGAGTTCATTTCATGTTTTCACATCAGCACAGAAGCATTTCACACTTTCTATCACTGGCTACATTTTAGGAAACAGAAATTATGAATGTAGCAGTTTTGCAAGTGAATGGTAATAATTGCTAGGTGGATTTCACTTGAGATGCAGTGGACATGAAATTAAGTGAAATGCATAGCGCTGGTGATTAGTTTAATTCCATCTGACAGCTCCTGAAGAAAAGTATTTAAATCACAAAAAACCTGAAAAATGAGCAAGTTTTACAAGTGAGGAGAAAGAAGCTTGATTTTGCAATTCTATTTTCTTCAATGAAACACTCGTATAACACCATTTCTTGTAAGTCCTGTTAACTCAAAACTGTGAAGACAGTAATTTTTAGAACATGATACCTATTTTTTTGCAGTCCATGTTGTTCTAATCTCTCAGCAATTCTTATTTTCAAAATACAGAAATCATGGTGAACTCCTACAATAAGCCACTGAAAAAGCTAATTGGTATTTGCCTAGTGGAAAAATCTTCTTTTCTGTTTTGCATAATTGGGCCTCTGTAATGACACTTTTCCAAAAGATACCTAAAAACTTCATCCCCTGACTTCACTTAGTCTTAATTACCTAAGGAACATAAGGCTGGGGAAAAAAAAGAGAACTGACATAGTTACTGTCCTGAAAGAAGAGTTCAATTCAATGGGAGAATCTGGATCCACAAATTAAGAAAAGTCATAATAATTTCACCTCACTAAGCTGACTTCCTTCTAACCCTGTCAGATTTTCTTATCTGAATGCTGAGACCATTTGAAAGCAGAGGTGAGCTACTACAGGCCTTAGGGCAGCACAGCTCAGTTTTAGTCGGAGCCTACTGGCACAACTACAAAATAATTCACACTGAATGTGAGCAGTTCAGCCATTTCCTCTCCTCTCACAAGCCTCTGAAAGAACAGGACCATGCAAATAAGAAACCTGAAACAGCAATTCTTTTTCTTACTCTAAGTGCAGCATAAGGCCTTTGCTTTCTAGCATTCCTGCCAGGGTATGTGTTCATAGCACAGCGGAGCAGAAACACCCAGTGAGCTTAAAAGCTCTACTTTAGCATAACATTGTACCTGGACTAACTGGTTGCTGTCACACAAACTAACACTACTTCTGTAAGAAGAGGAAGAATATGAATCCACTGTGTGGTTTTTCCACATGGCTTTTTCCACAGAAGAAGTCAATTATGTTTTATGTAATTGCCATTAGGAAAACTAACTTGATGACGAAAAATCTGCAGACAGATCCAAAACGACTATTATCAGACTGGAATTTTTTTTTTCTTTTGAGGTTTTCCAGTCCTTAGAGAGAAATACAGCTTTAGCTGACAAGTTTCTTTACTTCTTCACTGTCCTTCAGAGGACTAAACAAGAACTCTGAAAGAGCATGAATGAGACCAGTTCTCCCAAGGCTGGAAAGTTTTCAAACCCTGCTCCAGAGGACTTTGCACAGTTTGTCTCCCAAGAAGAGGGTTAGGCAAAAGGTCTTGGTCAGATAATGTGGTATAGTTTCAGAAGAGTGAAGCGGGCAAGAGCCAGATTTAAACACCTTATAATGGATTAGTCACTCACAGTGTGAGCGATGTAACAGGCAACTCTGAATTCCTCTCGTACAGAAAATAACTACACCACTGAGACCCATTTCTGAGCCTATTTCAGATCTGAAAGGATGTGGTGAAAATATCATGCCAGGTCTTGCTTTTTAAACAACAAATTCAGCCTGGCCAAAGTCTATTTGCAAGAGCAAATAGAATACTAGCTGATCCAACGTTTAAGGCTTTACAGCTTCCTTGCCTCCAAAGAGAAGCACATACTGTGGTAATATGATTACAGAATTTCCAGCAGCTAGCACAGCCTTCAGACGGGCATATTATTGGCAGCAGCTGCTCAAACAAGTACTCACCTCCCTGTGCTCACAATATCCCAGCAATTGAAGGAGTGAGAAATTATGTCAATGAAATCAGCCTTCTCTGAAAGCTTGCAGAGTGTGCTTCCATAGCAATCCAACTACTTGATGAACAATTACAGTTGCCAATTTGACAAACTCTTTCAAGGTTATTTAAATCTATCAACGTTATTTCATCATTGAAAGAAAAGATTTTAATAGTCTGGATATAACCAAGTTAGCACCTAAGCCACTAAGCTTCCCAAGTACTAGGCATTTTACCAAATTATCATCCAATGTAAAACAGGAGAAGATTACAACTGCAAAAGGCTAAGTAAGACTTTTGTGACAATTAATTTGACACAATTTAATTAGGCATATACACACAAATCCATTGTACCTACAGTCCAACAAAACAGAAGAGAACAAAGACTAACAAAGCAGAGGCTTAGCAGCATCTCAGAGATTTTTCCTCTAAGGCCATTTCTCTTCCTTTTGTTTGACTGGGTACCTTTCATATTTTCCTGCCTTAGAAAACTTTTCTAGTGGTGGACAGCTGTCCTAGCATGTAAAAGATTACAGTCTAAAGCATCTCATGATTATACAGAGAATTTACACAATAAAACTTAAATGTACCTCAGTGGAGAGAACTTCCAGTAATAATATCAAAACTCATTAGAGAGAGCACCACCTACAAAAAAAAAAAAAAAAAAAGGAGAGGTCATAAAAATAAATCAAATTACCTGAAAGACCAGAGTCAAGTTATTAAAAAAATAGTTGGCTTGACACAGATTTTCAAAACAAATAGCTCTATGAAAATACATTATGAATACACAGATTATTACACGTTAGTGAAATCTGGATACAGCACACTTGTTTGCTATTACATCAGCTAAGTCAAATTTAAAACACCTGACTTCTAGTCTGTGCTTTATACATCCCTGCACAAGAGGGAAAATATTAAATCAACATTTCTGTTTATTGTGGCATCGGTGTCTACCACAGCCATATGGTAGAAAAACAAATACATGAAAACTCTCATATTCTTGTATGTTTCCATATTCATATTTTGTAATCACAATGAATGTATAGTTATATAATTTCTTAATCTTGATTTCCAATTCCACCCATATAAGTATAATGATATACTCCAGTATTATTTGAAATCCTGATCTCAGTTTTGATGCCACTTCCTTACTAAACTGATTTTAGAGCAGAAATCAGTTATCTTTCATGATGTGATGGGATTTTAAAATACCATTATCCTCTGAGATCTCTACATGGTGCCAATACAGTTCCAAGTAAGTCATTATAGCTGTTCATTAATATCACCTGAAGACCTGGACCTTACATCAACTGTGAAAGTCCAATAGATCTGAACTTATGCCTCTTCATTGTTCATGGCCCTTACATGTCCCAGCTGCTATGATTCTATTGGACGAGCACAAGCAGGTTTCATGCAAAACATTCACATATGGCATTCCTCAATCAGCTCACTGCTATACAGATGCAAGGATAATGACCACAACAGAAAACCCACAACGATTTCCTTGAGAATTTTGGTGGCCAGAAAGCTCCACAGGTAGAGCTGTCAGATCATTTGGGAACCTCAAGCCAGTCCTGAAGGTATTTTTAATGCAAAAATGAAACTTCAAACGATGATGGGATGAAAAATCTGAAAGTAAAGGGGGAAAAAAATGTAGAAATCCCTCCCTCTTTCCTCTTTTTCCAAGTCTCCTAGATAGGTAATTGGATTAATTCAGTCAAAATTTTAAACTGAAAATTTTATCAGATCTTCTGAGTCTCCACCATTTTTAATTCTAATTAAAACAAAACCAATGTTCAAAAAGCAATATTGTAAAGAAACTGAAAATTAAGCAAGCCAAGAAAACAACTCAGCAAAACCATCCTTTTTCAGAAAAAGCCTTTGGTTCTTATGAATGACTATTATCTGATGATAAGGCATTTGCCACAGAATTCTGTTTGATGGGAAACTTCTATAACACTGTTTTGCCATTTCAGATGAAAATCTGGAATGATGAGAATGCAAACAGAAAATCTTCTAAGATGCCATGTAAGATACCATGGGAATCCATTTCTTTCTTATCGCCAGGTGATGATATCCTAGATGTTGGGTTTTTTTAAAATGTAGGCACAAAGGTATCACTTAGACATTTACATCTAAAATCCTCTATTTATCTAGAAGAACTAGCTGCTAGTGTTGTATGCTGGCTAGATATACTGAGTGCATTATCAACAGTCTTCTGCTTCAGCAAATTACTTTATTAAATTTTCCTGCCAAGAGTTTACTCTGTATGAAAAATGGATGTATTTGATGCACTTTCAAATTGTTAAGTGACACGTTCTTTATGATTCTTTAAAAGATTTCAAAGGACAAAGATAGACTGTGGAACTTCAGGTCAAAAAACTAGCAGATTTTTCACTAGGATATCTTTGTTGAATAAAACACTTTACCACAGGTTATTTCACAGCCTGAACACATCCCTGTTTTATCAGATAAAGACATAAAGTTGGCCTTTGTGGCCTGGAGGAAAGGAAAAGCTGTGATTCCTCTGTTGGCAACATACAACAGTTAATGAATCCTCAGCACATTGGCATTTTTTCATTAAATACTGTGCAAGTATTTTCGAAGTAAAATCCCATTGGCTATATTTCACTCAGAGTCTCTTTGGGGGCTCTTGTTGCTCTTTCAGTGTAACAGCAATAAAAAGATCAGTGGAGATGTGCTGATGAAATAATGTAAAAATGCCCACAAGACATGCCTGTATTTCACTAGACTGAGGTGTGTTATTTTCTCATAATACACACATAGATAAATTATAACTTGAAATACTAGTTGCAAGCTTTGAGATTTACATTTCATTTAATCAGAATTTGAATGTATGTAAACAGGAATCTCCTAACTCATTCTGACATTGTCTATAATAAGGAAACTGCACAGTAACAGCTTTAACAATCTTTGTCAATGTAATTATCTAAGCTGAAGCTGAAAGGCCAACCTTGGAAATTGTGTGCAGGCTAATCAGGTAAATAGGTCAGAACAAAAGGTTTTAGCAGCATAATTTTCAGTTCCTAATACAATCATAGAATCATTTAGGATGGAAAAGACCTCTAAGTTCATGGAGTCCAACTGTTAATCACGTTTACTCTTGCACAGAAAATGGACATGCAAAGTAACAACAGCCTAACACAGGATTCTGAGTTCTCAAAGAAAATGTTTTACCATGGTTTTTCCTCTATGGATGGTAGATGGAAAAGCAAAGATGAAAGCAGTGTTTGGTATATCTATTATTGACGATTGGGGAAAAAAGGTAATCAACAAAGAGAAATTTCCATACGCATACAGACGACTGAGGGAAGAGTAGATTGACTACAAAGATGTACAAACTGCAACACACATACAGAAAATAATTTTGGGAACTCAAAGTAACAGCTCCTTTTCTGGATTTTTGAAAACAAGAACTAGTAATTAGTCCGACATTTAATCAGTTACAAAGTTCCCCTAGAAATAGAACTGATCAGCACTTCAAATTTCCACTTCACAGGAAAAAAAAGCGTTTCAAAATCTGACCTCATTTCATTTCAGAATAAATGCGAGTACTCTCAATATTTCCTTTGAAATAAAATTTTAAATGCTGTGTTAAAATTGCTTTTTTCATGCTTATTATTTTTATCTTATTCTATTACAGGTACATACCATATATATGTTATGGGATGTTGTCAATGTATAGCATTATTTATAGTATCAAGTTGTCATACTATATCATGACATACCAAATAGTCCAATATTGTTTTTATATTATTTTTATATTATTTTCATTTAAAATCAGAAGAAGTTGCTAGATTGTTTAAAATTAAATCCCGTATGTTTGAATCAGGGCTGCCTAGCATTTTAAGAATTGTGGCTTGGTATGGGTTTTGGGCCTCCCACAAATCAAATTTATCATTTCCTGGAGATGGACAGGCTCAGCAGTAGTTTGAGGAACTAGATGCTCAGCATAACTGCATGAAAATTTTACAGACCTGAGACAAATTCATTCTTCTGCTCATACAGTTCACAGGCCAGTGGTTCAGTTTGCAATAAACTAGATTGGTTTTTATTTGTGCTGCAATGAGACAGTGTGGTACTTTGATGCAAAATGTATTGTTTTCCTTTCAGTGCCTAGCAGCATAATGAAGAAAACAAGCTTTTGATCTTTTTGAATATTCCCTAGACACATTTTGCTTCGAACATCCTTGTCTTCATAAAAATATCTGTTACTTTGTCAGATGCTCTTTATTAATCAGTCCTGGCACTCACAGATAAAGAAAAGACTAGAGATATTTCTCACAGGTGAAATATATGCATAATGGATAATCAGAGGCAGAGGTGTACACAGACTTAATTTATGTTATCAAATGATGCAAGCTCTCAGCTCTTCCCCAGATTCATACTGCATGTATCTGAGTTCTGCTTAGGCTCTCATTTGGAACAAAATTACTAGTTCCCCTAAAACTCTTAAGGGCTGTCTGACCATCCATGAACCACTCTGGAAGTCTCACTTGGACAGAGGTCACTTCACAGTTACACATCCCACACTCACATAGTCAGACCAGATTTCCATAGCAGAGTCTCAGACCTCTGGATCCTTTCAGTAATTTAATCATGGTGCAACAACAGAATAACAGCTCGAGCTGGTGCCTCTGGGGAAGGACCCCAAGCAAAGGAACCCCTGGGCTTTTGTACCCTCACAGCCAAAACGCAGGGGAGTCTGAGGTCTTCCAGCTGAGTCCTCAGCTCCTGCTGTGTCTCTGTGTCTCTGAGTGTCTGGTCCCCTGGCTGGCACCACAGGTCCCTGTGCCCTTTGCTGTGTAAAGGTTGCTTCCAGTTCACAGCCTCTTGTCTGGGGCTCTCACCACCCAGATCTCAGCCTGGAGCTGGCACTGCGGCTGCTAACTGAGCTACTGGTGCTCAGTGTATTCCTCAACAAAACAAAGCTTAGCTGAAGGCCAGAGATAATATTTTCTAAGGACTTCAGTCTAAATTTTCTGCGGACAAAATATGACTAGGGCTGGGTCTTTCCTCCTTACACAGTCCCCCAGCACCCTATCAATAGACCCATTCTCAATAGAACAGTACTCTCAAACATGTTTAGAACACCCTTGGCTGTGGTGGGTGGCCCCTCTCTGGTTGTCAGGTGCCCACCAAAGCTGCTATGACAACAAGCTTGCGTGCCAAGATAAGGGCAGGGAGAGATCACTCAGCAATTATGGTGATAGTCAAAATAGACTGAACTTGGGAAAATTAGTTTAATTTATAACCAATCAAATCAGAGCAGCGTAATGAGAGAGAAAACCAAGTCTTAAAATATCTTCTTCCCCACTCCTCCCCTCTTTCTTGGCTCAGTTTCACTACTGAATTCTCCACCTCTACCCGCCAGGAGCACAAGGAGATGGGGAATGGGGGCTGCAGTCAGTTCATCACACGTTGTCTCTGCCACTCCTTCCCTCTCAGGGGCAGGATTCCTCACACTCTTTCCCTGCACCAGTGTGGGATCCCTCCCACTGTAGACAGTTCCCTGTGAACTTCTCCAACACGTGTCCTTCCCCCTGGCTGCGGGGGAATCTCTGCTCCAGCACCTGGGGCAGAGACCCTGGTGCCTGCAGGGCTGTTTCTTCACATATTCTCACTCCTCTTTTCTCCAGGTGTTTTCCACCCCTTTCTAAACGTGTTATTCCAGAGGCACTACCACTGTTACGGACGGGCTCAGCCTTGGCCAGCAGTGGGTCTGTCTTGGAGCCTGCACTCATTGCCTCTGTCAGACATGCAGGAAGCTTCTGGCAGCTTCTCACAGAAGCCACCCCTGTAGGCCCCCCCACTACCAAAACCCTGCCACACAAACCCAATATACTCACACATCATGCTCCATGTATGCAGTACATAATCCTGTTAGCATCTTACAGAAACGTCACTAGCAGCCCTGAGACAACCCTTCCCTGACTGCAGGCATTTTCAGCAGAAAAAGCACAACTTAAAATTTCTGTCCCCAGAGGGACCAGATGCATTCAGTGAATATTCTCCTACATGTAGATAGTCCTGTCTAATGGAAATCACCATTAACAACATGCTCCACGACTTGAAGGCCATGGGGTTTCTTCCAGAGATATTAACCTTCACTGACCTGCTATCATGTTCTCTATCCAAAACCTGAGTTTTCCTCCTCTGATATGAGCAGTCTGATTTTGTGGGTACAGCTGAAATGAGGGATGCTCTGTTCTGGAATACCAAGAATAAACAGTAGCTACTAGAAGGCTGTAGTCCCTACTGGAAAACAGAGCATTGTTTACAAAGGGCAACGGCAATTCTAACGTTAACAGAGAGAAGTGAGTCTTATATAGAAGAGTACAGGTAGGTTGTGTTAAACATCATTAAAATAATGAGGGCTTTTCTGGATATTGTTTCAATGAGAGGGAGGTAAAAAAACATGAACAAAACTCTAGAAAGGTAACATCAAAATGCAGCTAGAGAAGCATTAAGAAATTAAGTTCAAGCTAAGAGCAATCCTGCTTTGTTTCTGCTGCCCCCAGCTGCTCATTCCTATCTGCATCTTTGTTATATACACTGGCTTTGTTATATAGCCTGGCTTCAAAAACACAATTCGAGAGGGTGGGCAATTGTATACAAGTACAAGAAGTTTTGAAAGGACTTTCCCACCAATCATCCTGTAAGACTGTGATCTCACATGATTACCATATGGAATTACTTTTATTTATTTTAAGTGTTGTGGAATTCTTGAAATCCTAAGAAATGAATTTATCTTCTTGCTATTAAAGAAAGAATTGTGATTTGGTTCTTTGGGATATTTTTAATTATTTGTCAATAAATGGGGGAATTGCCCTTAAGATACACGATTTCATGTTTTTTCTGACAGAGATAACCTGCATGGATTTGAATTTTGCTTCAAAATAAGGTAACACCTTATACTGCTTCATGCATAAGCTTTTTATTTTCTTGCTTTCGCACAACTGCATGTAATACAGGAATTTTATTTGTCTCACAGCATAGTTTTATGAATCAGAACCTATACCTAAATGCACTATAAGAGTGCTCTAAGAGATGACCTTCAACATCTCATTAGTGCAAAAGCAGTTCTGCATCATCTTTAATGAACAGTTTGTTGATTACAATTTTCAGTATGTTCTGTAAAACAACTTCACACAGAACATAAACAGTAAAGCTATACATTAAAAATACAAAATCTTCTTTTATGGATAATTTCAAAGAGAATATGAGGAGCAACTCTGTTTTTTCTAGTTATGCCCAAATTATATATATATGCTCCTCAGCTGATTCAGTTCTATTTAAGGGTGCAGAAAATAGAAGCATAGTGCAGACATTTGAACTGAAGCTATATTTGCAATACCAGAACTGGAAAAATTATATGACTCTGCTCCAACTACAACACAGCCATTATTCACAGCCACAGCATATTCACTCACTTTAAATGAATATTCACTTGGCGGTGAGCAGCCAAGTGCCTAACCAGGAGAAGGTAAATGAAATCCAAAAGGTTATTTTCTCTTATGGTGCCCCTTGGCACAGCTTTCTGAAAGGACTACATAAATATAATAGTATTTTTATTCCCAACAATGCTAGCATTAATAGGCCTTTGTATAAATAACTTAGAAAAAACTTCATGGAAATGAATAATGAGGTGTATCTCGAAAGGTGTTCACCTACAAAAGGGATGGCTCCTTTCCATTATCAGAAATTGATTTTAATTGAAACAGGAAATAATCATGTACCAACAACATCAGTGTTCCTGTCACAAGAGATTCTCTATTTTAGGGGAAGACCAATACAATCTACAATAAACAAATGTTTTTTCTTTATCACATTCTATTTCCCATTGGATATTTTTGATTTGTTGACTGGGTTAAACTCACTGTGCTCTGATCCAACATGCAATTCCAAATAACCTTCAAGACAGAGAGTTACCTACTGCCAAATACGTTTGGGGACAACACAAATAGTGGGTAAACAAATTAATGTAATTACTGATAAAATCTTATCTTTAATATGAAATATGTCTGCAGAAAGACAGACTGTCCTGGGAATGTTTTTGTAGTGGTCCTAAACTAGCAAAGAAAACCTTCTTTTCTGAAAGACCTCATGACTATCCACATGAATTTTAATCAATGTTAAAAAGTTGCTACTGATGTTTCTTGTTTTTATGATTCTGAAGGAAAATGATCAGGATATTGTATAGCACTTGAATATGCACATAAAGATGAGACACCCACAGTATTTTTTACATCCTAAAAATGGCCTGCAGCACTGAATCGTTTCAGTCATTGAAGCTCTGAAATACTGGCTGGATCCCAAAGCAACTCAAGTGCCAAAAGACCAAGTGGAATTATTTTCAGATTATTATTAGACTCACAAAGCATTTACAATATTTCTACCTTTTGATCAACAGCGATTTTGCCTCCCTTGTTAATGTAACAGCTAAAAGTGTAGATCCGATGTAGTATATGACATAATTGGCTGAAAATCTACTTTACTAAAAAGTTAATTTACTTAAAAACCAAAAAGAAAACAATAAATTACGAAATTCCATGACAGGTTAGATCATTTCTGGATCTAGTGTGAAAAAGCTGAAGAATGGTAAACGATGAAGCATGTTGTCTGTGACCAAAGAAACCAGAACATTCTGAAACCGCATTAGTGGTCAATCCACTTCCAAATACTGTAGTGGCTACGAATCAGCAGTTAACCCACTCCTGTTACAACAGCTTCACTGAGCTCTGGAACAACAGGGAGCACAAATAAATCATTTAAAGGAGATTTAAGAAAAACAGTAGAAAGCAACAGAAATCAGCAGCTATTGTTACACAGTATTCTGATAGCTGAGTTCTTCTGAAGCTTGTGCTGACTACCAGATGCAGCTACAAGTGCATGTTATTAAGGGCAGTAATACATTTGTCAGTGACTGGACAGAGAAGAGTCAGTATTTTCACAGGTATCTTAAAGACCGGCATGTTTTCATAGCTAAAAAATTCATATGGTTGTCTTAGGAATCATTACATGGTCTTTTTAATTTGGAGAAGAAGAAAACCCCTAATTTTATGAAAAAATAATTAACAACTCAACAGCTCTCATCTGGAAGTTCCACAGGTGTACATCCAAAATAAAAAGCGACAATTTAGGTATCTGGAAAAGTCATACCTTGAAACTTGGTCCAACCATACTTTTTCCTAACCATAGTCAATGCTATTTGGATCACAACTGCAGAGGAGTACCTTGTTACTCACTGCTCATGATAAATACTTAATGTTGACACTACATGTGTATGTTTGTCATAAATCTGACTTTATAGTGATTTCTAACACAGAGTTTCAACCTGTGGAAGTTCTGTTATCCCATCATTCCTGAAAAACAGTATTAGTGCATGAGCAATGCAATGTGCTTAGAAACGCTGTCTCCCGTCTGCAGGCACATAAATAATTCAAATACTTATCCCACAAGGCTTACAAAGACATGACCAACACCACAGAGTGTCCCATGTGGATGGCAGCTTCTGAAAGTGAACAAATGTTTCTGACAAGGAGCAAATTCCTGTGAAGAGCTGTAAGGTTCCTTTGCCAAAATTTAGCCTTGAACTAGAACATCATATTGTTTAAAAAAAAAATAAAAATTCCCATGTAGTGAACATATAGGAAATATATAGGGTCATATACAGGGAATAGAAATGTCCTTTTGCCTCCAGTTATCACATAATTAACTGTTCAGCCAGCTGCTGAAGTTACCATTATCTCAGTTCTACTCAATAGTAGTATTTGTTTCACCACTCCTTTAAACAGACCTGTGACATTATCATAAATTTAAAAACAGAAGAGGAGCATAATGTACCTATGTAGGGTAAAATCCCCATTATAAAAGGGAATTTTATATTACAAAGCTTTAGCAGATAGAGCAATCAAGTACAGTGCTATTAGAGCAGAATAAACAGTCAATAAACAGTGATAGTGCACAGCTGAGGTGGGGGGGCAGGGTCTGTACCTGGATCAGCCACTAGTAAAATAATTTGTAAAGCTACAGTCTCAGACTGACAGACACAAAGCAAGCAAACAAACAACAAAGTTCGGTCATTGAAAGGAAGAACAGAAAACAAAACCAGAAAAACAGGATCATAAAGTGACAAAACTATCAGAAAGACTCGAGTAAAAGTAACTCTTGTGAGCCTAGAATTACTGACTTTCTGCCTATATTGAAGTATATTATAAACAAGATATTACGACGCTTATCACAGGAATGAGCATTAAACTGCTCTTCTGTCTGAGGGAGATGATGCCTCTGCTCTTGTAAAGCCTGTTCGAGGCTCAGAAACTCAAGACAAGACAGTGCAGCCAGTCCTGGTCTCTGCTGCAGACTCGCAGCTTCCCTCAGCACCCCACCGTGGGAGAAAGGCAGCACTGCACCTTCCCACCGGCAAACTACAGATGCGACTCAGCCTGAATTTCTTTCACTTGTTTGTATCTTCTTATTTCCTCCTGAGGGGCTTCTTCCACGGCTTTTTAAACAACTACAATAACAACATATTTCATTTCTCCAAAACAGATTGATTCAAAACACACTCCTTACCCATGTCTGCTTTCCAAGCACAGCCTCTGTTACATGCACCACGTGAATCAGGAGACCCATCCCAGAAACACACCAAAATATACAGGGGGCACCTCGATTATCTTTTTCATAACAACTTGCACATCACTCCATGCGTGAGCACCGGGAGGCTGCCAAGCCCTCCTGCACCACTTCCTACCACCTCTCTCCACCACTCAGATCCAGACATGATGTAAAACTGTGTAAGAAATCTCGCACTTGTCAGTTGCACTCAGTATGGGTGCAAAAGATCAAATCTTTTATACTGAGATGTTACAAGCTACCACACCCAGAATCTGATCTATTTATTTTGGAGAGTAATAAATCAACTCCCACCCCAATTCCACCTTGAGCTCTCCTACTCATATGCTAAGAAAATTTTACACTCCCCCTGTCTATGTCACACTGAAAGGAGGCCAGAGAGATCATGTCAGCAGAAACAGAAAATGGTATTTCCATTAAATGAGGAATTCAATTATTTGTCTGATATCCTTTACCTCTGCTTATTATCTTCCAGAAACAGAAATAAAGAAGAGTAACCTCAGTCTTACAGTGAGCTCCTTCAAGAATATATATATATATATATATAACAACTTGTATTACAAGAGAGGCATGGAGTCCGGGATTCTTGTAACATAAGCCACGTCTGGGATAGAGGGTACAACTGTGAGATTTGAGACAGACACTGAGACCACGAAATTTGAGAAAGCTAAAACATTCCATGCAATAAAGGAGAAGATAGCTTAAGGTTGCTAATCAAAACCTCACAGTTAATCATTATGGTGTCTAATAACTCATATTTGTGTAATCTCTGTCCTATCTTAGCCAACCTTTCCTTAAAAAAGCAGTACCTTAAAATGGGTTAGATAACAAGCAGTAGTTGCAAAGCTCACACATATGCTGAGGTTAAATAGATGTGCATATTTGTATTAAACCACAGACATACTAAAAAACATTTTTAAGGGCAATTAAGGCCTAAAATGTTTACAAGTGGCATTGTGCTGCAACGAGGCCAGTGCCCAGCAAAATCAAACTCAGTCTACAGATAATGGGAGATCCTGGCAGAATGTTCGATACTGATTTTGCAATACTTTCACCGGAAAGGTTCAAAACATGTTGACCTTCAAAACATCCTTTCAAGCTCATCTGTTTGCTCTGGTGTTTAGAGAGATTGAGGCATTTGGGGAAATTGAAGGGGAGAGGTCTCTGTAACAGCTGAGATAACCTTCTCAGGTCTCACTGGTATTGTTTTCCTCTGGGGTGGACTTCTTGTTACTGTCTAAACAGGTATTAACTGGGAGTCTTTTAATACAGACAAGTGCTATTTTATATTTAGACATTACTAAAAGAGACAGTTTCCAGTAAGGAGCTTTTTGCGAATGAAATCTCACTAGCCTTAATATATACTATTCTCACAACAGCAGTCATTAGACCAACAAAAGGAACAAAACTATTAAAAAACTTAACAGAAAACATGACTCAAAACACTTATTAGAGCTGTATTAATGTGGCAGTTGTCAGACAAGACCGTCGATGTTAAAGAGTCTCAGTGTTCCTCAGACAAATGATACCTATTTCCTGCACAATTCCAGAAAATACCACTTGCATCCCAATGATTTGGCGTTTCCTCAAGGCCGGAGTGGGACCGCGGGCAGCCCCAGCGCAGCGCCAGCGGGTGGCAGCAGCGACCCAGCCACCGCAGCGGACCCGCTCATCACTGAACAGCGTTTCCAACGCACAGTAAGCCTCATTGCAAGTCTCCCTCCTTCCATTTAATGTTGTGTGGTTTTGTTTTCCGTTCCAATGGGAAATGCATAACATGCATGAGTGAGAATTAATTGAAAGCTTTCATAATTTTTTTTCTTTAACTGAGAAAACTAACCTTGAAGTGGTGAGGCACAACCATAAAGTACCAGTACTTTGGGTACCACTGATAAGATCACGTTTTCAATTACAAGGCAACATCTTCTGAGAAAAGGGACACAGCTCCACAAAAAAAGCTTTTAGGTTACTACTCATTCTGCAAACAAAATATGGAAGCCAGGACTTCTCCAGAAGAGATTTGGTAGGAGGGCAGGCTTCAGCAGAGAGGGAAGCTGGAGCCACAACCAGATTTGTCAGGAGGTTCAGTGGACTGACTAGCCATTATTTCTCAATTTAAAGCTACTAATTAAATACATAGCGCATCTCCTTTCAGTACAGATACATAAAACTCACAAAATTAGCATTTTCTTGTTCAAATTCCAGGAAGTACCTATATACATATATATTTACCTTAGATTAATTTCAAAACAGGAAATGTGTGTCATCTGTACACATTTCTACACATTTGTAATCCTTTAATCACTATCAAACTAAACTGCTTTACCAGAAACTTCTTTTGCACTGCATACCTGTCTTGGCCCTTATTATAAACACCTGAATTTCTGAATCTAAAACTGATTGATTTTCAATGTATGATTAAAGCTATTTCCTTGTACATGCACTTCAGATTACTTGCAACAAACTAAAAATTTGTGTGATTATATAAAAAATTGAATTGTAACTTAGTTGTTTGAATGTACGCTGAAGTCACAGCGAAGACGCCTACTAACATGCTTGGCAAAACAAAAAAAAGCCCAAACGCCAAGCTTCCTCACTCACACTTGCTGCATTTATTCCTGCTCTGTCTCAGCTATTGATCCTCTTCTCAAACACTGTTTTGACTCATTCCCCTAATTCTTAACCAAACCTTCCCAGTCAAAAGAGGCTACAGGTACTCCAGAAAGGAATCCTCAAAACAGAAATGGCGCTTACCCACAAGTATAAAAGCCACAGTCCTGTACTACTCACTAGATCCACGCTTTTGACTTTAAATGTGGGTAAGGTCCTTAATTCCAGTGATGAAACACAGTGGGACACAGAAGAACATAAAGACTAGATACAGTGTTAGAAGACCAGGAATTTGAGAACAGACTTTGGTGAATGCAGTGAGACACAACACGTGTAAGAAGGATAGAAATGTGTGGACTAGAATGTTCCTGGGTCTTACGGCACTCATTATTTGGAGGAAGAGCCTGAGAAGAAAGAGAGGGTCACCTTGTTTGGCTATCCTCTGGACACTTTTTGTTTGGAGATAAGTGAAGAAATACCCATCCACCTGACTGCTGTGTATGTCCTGTTCACCAGGAGGCCACGCTGGGATTGCACTCTCACCCCACAAATCCTATCATCAGAGGTTACAAAAAGCCTAGAGATTTGTGGCATAAGGAAAGCTACTGCTTGCAATAGCAGGATGTCCTGTGGAAGATCTGCACCCCCCACCTTCTCAGCTACTGGTTCTGTAGAGATGTTAAATGAGCTTCAGCCTCTAAATCTGTTTTGCCTCCTCCATCTCTACTCCAACAAACTGTTGAGACCATACTGTCCTTCTGTCCCACCACTTAGTGCTCACTGATGACCAGCTTATCCTCCAACACCACGAACAGTCTGAACAGAAGATCAGCTGCTAAAAAGAGCTGATTTATTCCCTTCAAAAGGGTTAGTTTCCCACAGGGTTTCCATGACCCTCTTCAGCTGAATGAGGATGATTCATCACAACAATCGTATTGTTGACCCTTTGTACTGCTCAGCAGGTGAATCAAATGCTTCTTGATTGTAGAGGTGGTGAGCCCTTCTCTGCTGCCTGCAGTAAAGTTGTTTTGCTCAGCCCTAGTGGCAATGCTACCTGGCTGGCAAAACTTCCTGGGGAGAAGGAGCCATTCCACTGCAGCACCAGCTATGAATGAAAAACCTTCAATTGTCCTACTTTCCCCTGAGCCTCAGGTAGAGCTCAGGCTCATGCTCTTGCTGTTGAGCTGGCAAGGGCTGATTGCACAGGGAGTGATCAGAGGTAGCAGTTACAAGACAGTGGAGTCTCTCTGCTTGAGGCATCGAGCTTTCTCTCCTCCAGCGGGCGGATGCAGTCAGTCTGACTTGGACTCTGGCCTGATTCTTATGACTTTGCTAAATAATCACAATAAGATGGGAAACAGAGAATGCCACAGGCAGTGGCTACAGAAGAGCTGTCAGGCACTAAAGTGAGACTTTTGTTTTCTCAGTGATAAGAAAAGGAAAGAAAAATAACAGTCACAGAAAAGTGAATGGAAGAAGTATTTTGTTTCAGAGTGAGACCAAAACTGTGATGAAGCACCAGAGGATTTCAAGTGTTCATGACCAGCAGACAGAACTGTAAGTTCGTTCTCCTCCGTGCCAACTCACTGAACAGTCACCCTTGAACTTGGAATTGTTGGTGGAGAACTCATCCACAGACTTCCAAGAGAACCTATGCAAAGACAGAGGGCATGCAGGGAGAGACAGACCTAGATTTTACCGAACATTTCAGTAGAGGAAAAACCTCTCTAAAAGAGGAAACTGAAGCCATGATTAATAATGATAATAATCACTGACACAGCTTTTCACTGTAAGAAGAAATAAAGGGCTTAAAGTTTCATCAGGTTCACTAAAGCAATTCAGTGAGAAACTAAATTTTTTATTTTTGAAGATGGATCTTTGTATTGTATGCAGTGGAAAGTGTATACACATTGTTATAATTAT
This sequence comes from Pachycephala philippinensis, assembly GCA_013397055.1. Classification (NCBI taxonomy): domain Eukaryota; kingdom Metazoa; phylum Chordata; class Aves; order Passeriformes; genus Pachycephala; species Pachycephala philippinensis. Next base: position 434,451 of record VWZT01012036.1, read on the forward strand.
CATTAAAATAACTTTGAATTCGTGAATATTTAATTGTTAATTGCTATGAAAAATATAATTAATTTCATACTGTAAAAACTTAATCTGGCACTGATTAAATTATTTGTTTGTATTGTTTTTCAACCACATACATAACAAGGAGCCATTCTCTGTGACTTCACAAATTTCACCAAATCTTTTGTAGACTACTTCTCCAAATCACAAGCTTGTTTAACATCCACTGCTAATCATTCTACAATTTCACATTGTATTCATTTCATAGAAGTGAGTCTGCCAAATGTTTCAGATATTATACATTATTGGTTCTGACTTGTAAAGAGTATCAGCAGTGGAAACAAATCCTGAGACTCATTTGCCTATTACCCCCCTGAAAAGAAATTGTTCCATCTTCTCTGTTCTTGTTGCCATAGTTATAATCTGTTGGTAATTCTACAGATTTTTTGTTAACTAAGGTAAACCATAAATATCTATTAAACTGGAAAACAATTCAACTATTTACATTAGAAACGTAATCCACTTGATTTGATCCTTTAGCTGCAGTACACCATGTCTGCACAGGGAGTTACAGGTCTACAAATACCTAATTAAACAGATAGGAAATCAATAAAAACACTAAAAACTGAAAGAGGAGGTGGAAAAGAATCAGAAATTCATGACTGATAGTAATGAGTTCCTCTAAATGTAGGTGTGATGAAAAGGATTTGGCTGAAAATCAATCACATCTTTAACCCTCAAGTTTTTGACACACAAAGAAACAAAAATGCAAATGCAATAAAATGGACACTGCTGGTCCAAATATTCTGGTCTTAAGCAAACCAGAGATGTTGGCGACCATTATTTTACTATTCCTCCACAAATGCCTGAAAGATGTGACAATATATTCAAAATATATCACTGAAGTTCAAATTCATTTTAATCAAAAGTAGTAAAAATTTCTCCAGTTTGGGTGAAGTGCAGCCTTTTTTTCTGAACAAAGCAGAGAACTGTTTAAAAGTATTTTTGAATCCTAATTTCTAATTCTTATAGTTCTGGCTTCTAGGGATAAAAACATAACTTCAAAAATGTTAATCCACAAATCCCTATACATGCTGGTACTGGCAGATGCATTATCTTCTCAAGAACAAACTATAAAGATTGTTGGAAAAAAGGACACAGCTCTATAATTATATGATATTTAAGGATACACAGAAAATCCTCACCTTGACCTTTCCTGCTTCCCTCACCACAAATCTAATAGTGACAAGCCCTATAGAAAGTTGAGACTACATTTTGAAACCTACATGGGACTGGGCCACTACTCATTTCCCATACTCATCCAGTCATTTTGTGCCCCGGTTCCTAGCATTTGTACATCACAAGACAGGGACAGGAGGATATGGAGGAAGTGCAAGAGCAGAGGTAAATAATTAATTAGTAAGCCTCCTTTTCATCAGGGGGAAATTTCAACGACTGAGTGTCAAGCAAAGCTTTATTGTATTTCTTTGCCAAGTTTGAAGACAGCTTGTTGTAGCTACTGGGAAATCTTCTTTCAAAGAAAACAGTTTTAAAATACATACTATTTAAGAGGAAGAGCACCTTTTCATAAGATCTAACATATTGTAAATTTCTATTGCCTTTTTTTTTGTGGTATGTTGGTCTTTGCTTAAGATTCAACAAAAAACCTCAAGCAAATCTCTGTAATAAAAAAATATTCTTATTCCCACAATTAGCACTTCCGTCTTCTCTTCATAAAGGGGTTTCCTTCTCAGAGTCTCTGAAAAATTTCATGGATGCCAATCCCTTTCTTCAGGGCACACACACTAAACAAAGGAGAGCCCAGTCTCTATATTTTGACTTCTGCCCAAACAAATGTCTGTAAATGATAGAGGTATGATAATCAAAAACCAGGAAGCTCATTATCCTTTCCTGTACCACAAGGGAGCATCACAGAAGTCTCTGCATCATGAACTGGCACACTTATTTTGATTTTTTGCTGATGATTTTTAATGATTTAAATGAAATATTTATTATAATTTAATGTATTTTAACAATTTTTCTTGTTATAACTACACCATCCACTCTTGAAAGAATATCTGCTAAACTATGATAAATAGATGATAATAAGTATGACAATATGAGAGGATGTGAAACCTTCCAAAGAGGTTTGGCAGTCCAAAATATTTTCTGTCAGTCTTGAGTGGTCTTCACAATGCTTGGCAGAATACAGGCTCATAAAATCCATCTGACCTCTTCCTTATGACAAGCATTACAAAAGATGAATGGTTTGGGATCCATCTTGTTTGCAATATATTTTGCAGTAGTATCAGATAAAGCAATGTGTGACCTTAAAGCAAGACTCATGTTTCACTTTTGCACGGCAGGAGAACATTCACCCTTTCAATACTATTGGATATAAATGACTGTATAAGGGTGGATCACTGCTAGCAAGCAATGTTGCTGATATGTTAACCTTCAGGTTCTGAAGGCAGCATTGGACTAACAGCTACAGAAAACTGAATCTGTCTCCCAAATAACTTCTCCTACATCTATCAGCAGAACTGAACTCCTAGTCATCAAGAGTTTCTCTCCTAAGCATTCTGTCACAGCAACAGACATTCTCTGTCACATCCAGAAAGTGGCCTGAACCTTTAGCAGTAGCTACTGGGCATGGAATCAGTGCTGGAAACTGCTAAACAGTGATGACGCTTGGACACTGAACAGAAAAGCATCCATCACTAGAAATATTCTACTAGAGACACATTTATATCCTTCTATAGGGGTTCTGGTGACCCTGGACAGAGCCCTCCTGATGGTGCTGTGGGGAGGCTCCACTGGTGCTGATTCCCCTTTCCCACACAAGCTGTCTTCAAGCTGAGCCACAAGTGCTTGTCTGCCACATGAGCTATGGATCGTGCCTGTGCCTGGCCACCAGCCCCATGGACACACAGGCTGCCTCTCCGGCCTGGCCTCAGCCCTGCCTCATCTCTGTGGGCTTGCCTGGTGATTGCTGGGCAGTACCTTACCCCAGGTGCCTGACCAGACCTGCCCTGCCCACCGTGCCCAGACACCACAGCTCCCTGGCTATCCAGGCACTTCCCTCTGCTGGGCCGTGCTCCCCTCCCCTGTGCTCACACACACCAGCCTGCTTGCTCCCATCTGAGGAATACATCCACCCTCAGTCGTGCGACAGAGGGTGAGCCACAGCAGCAAAGCACAGTTAAAAGAGCACTATGAAGGTTAATCCCATTTTCAGTCACCATCTCATTCTGTGGAAAATAAAGTATCATGCATTTTGAGATGGAATGGAAGCTCTCAGAGATTTTGTTTTTTTGATCAGGTCAGTACCAGGAGACTCTTCAAGAATCATAGAACGGCTTGAGTTGGAAGGGACCTTAAAGATTATCTAGTTCCAACCCCTGCCCATGGGCAGGGATGCCATCCACTAAATCAGGTTGCTCAGAGCCCAATCCAACCTGACCCTGAACACCTCCAGGGATAGGGCATCCTCAACTTCTCTGGGCAACCTGTTCCAGTGCCTCACCACCCTCACAGTAAAGAATTTTTTCCTAACATCTAATTTAAATCTCTCACCTTGTAGTTTAACCCTGTCCTCCCCTGCCCTGTCACTATCTGCCCATATAAAATATCACTCTTCCTCTTTTTCATAAGTCCCCCTTAAGTAGCAAAAGGCTGCAGTGAGGTCTCCCAGGAGCCCTCTCTTCTCCAAGGTGCCATTCTTTTTTCTCTGAGATTCAGTGTGCTTGGGGAGAATCAACACATCCAGCTTCTTTGAGAAATGTTTCTAGGACAATAAGGGCTCAAAAGGGCTCGGAGGGACAGGCAAACCATAAGACATTTTATTCTTATCAAGTAACAGTCAGAACCAGGTGTCCAGCCTGAGAATGCCCAGAAGGTGCAGTCCTTTCAGAGTAACACTGGGTATCTTGGAAATCAGTTACATAAATTGCCTGTGTGGAAGATATTGTCCAATGAACAGAAGAAGTTCACTGGCACAGAGCAAAGTTTTTGGCAGAATAAAGTGTACCTGGTCATGTTGCAACAGGAACATACATATTTTCTTTGATCAGGCCATTTTTTTAATATACAACCTATTTTCTGAGATATTCTCTTGAAGTTTCAAACGAGCTAAAAACGTAGGTGAAGTGAAACCATGGCCCTGATTTCCCACATAAAGCTTTTTAATTGCAACTTGATGCGATTTTTAAAATTTGAATTATTATCAAACACTCAAAAGTCTTTTGGAAAATTACTTTTTCTTCTGCATGTAGCAAGGATCTGCTTAAACTCTAGTAGGAGAATTGAGCTTTCAGTTAATATTTACTCTTAGACTGATTCTTAAACTAGAAAGTATATTATTGGCTATGTTCATATATAAAAATTTCTAAACATGCAATAGCTATGAGAAGAGCAAGATAGAAGATGTACATTTGGATGAAAAAGATCTAGAAAACATCTCAGCATTTCGAAAGAACATTATGCAGTTTTAAGAATGGCTTACATTAAATAAAGCAGAATGAAGTAGATATTACCAATAGCTTTACAAAACATTAAAGTTTTACTTAGTATTGAAAGTTTGATACTTCGGATCAAGAACTTTCAATGTTTTATTCACGGTAAGACTCTGTATGGATGAGAAGCCAGACAAGGGGCTGCAACAACAAAATTTGAAGTGGAGCAGCATCATAGTCCTGGTTAACTCTAGAAAAGGTATTGTTGCATTTTTTGATGTCATAAAGACAAGTCAGAAAGGCTAGAGAAGCAGCTGAGGCCTGGAAGGTACACGTCCCATCTCAGGATGATCTCTGTCATCAGACACAGTGTTTCTGCCCTGGGAGGAACCAGACAATAACAAAAGCCCAGCACTGTCTTGGTTCTGTCCTGAAAATGTTCATAGTTAAAAGTTTTGAAGAAATTCTGTTTCAAGAGCCCCTGCTTTGTAGGTCCACTAAAAATACTATCATGAGATTATTATATCTTTCAGTTAAAAGCCCTAAAAGGTCATCTTCTATGCCATAAAATAGGCTACAAGGCATAGTTTTTCAAAGACCCTGAACTAACACTGACTTAATATCTCCAAACATGCTTTCTAAAGAGAAAATTTCCTCTTTTACCAGTTTTGTAAATTCTATAAAATTTACAGCTTCCTATTAAAAACTTATAACAGGTAACAACTAAAGCCTACTTGTATCCTCTAAAAACATTAAAAAGAAAACATGTAGCAAGTTAATATATTTAAAACAAATTTAGTTTGAGAGCTTGACAGCAACTGTATATCTTGAAAACCAAACATTTTTATGCATTAGGTGACTATGATCCCTTCTCTATTAAGATTATCTGCTGTCTCAAGTAACCAAAAAGAACTGAAGGAGTAACAAATAGTGCTATAAATAAACAATTGTCCATACAGATTGAGTTTACAGATCTTTCTGTATTTTTTCCCCCTCTCACCTTATTCTCTGATTCTATTACCAAGTCAACTTTTGCACTTGTTGGTGTGTGGAAAAGATTATATGCATAAACCAATTAGAAGATTGGAAGCGCTTTCCTCCTATAAGCTAGAAAACTAGTTTACTCGTGGTGAATGAGCTAATTGAGTACTAGCAAGCTGGCAAGCTTTTTATATACCACCACAGACAACTAGAACAGTCAGGCAGAGAATCTAATCTATTACATAAGCATTACACAAGGACATTAACTGGCTCTTTCCTGCAGCAATGCCAAATTTAATTCAGATATGCTCTGGGTTTCATTATATCACATCCTGTGTTTGCAGTTAATATGCAAGACGTAACTGGCACAGGTTATGTGTAAGAGCTTATGCCAAAGAAAGCATATTTCTGAAGAAGCTGTCAAGGTAAAAGCTAACATTGCAGTTCCACTGCACTTTGCTTGAGATCAAAAAGCTACTATGAATACGGGACTTCCTCCATTAAATCTTTATCAGATTAAGTATTTACCTGAACATTTCAAAAACCAATAAATACTGTCCTAGAACTTGATGAGCCTCAAAAGATCAAGCAGTCTAGTTTAGAATGGAGCTTATTGTAAGAGATCAGCTGATGTACCAAGACCACACTTAGCTCCTGCCTGAAGTGAATCCTTCTGTGATACGTCACTAATATATTAACAAGTAGCTCTTGTACAAATGTACCCCCTTAACCTCTGCTAAATCCTGCTTATCCCTGGAACATGTCCCTGATGGCAAGGTTGAGCAGCTGGACAAATTATGCCTCTCTCCATTTAAACGGAAAGGTTTACAAAGAAATAATCAAACAGTAAGGCAAACTGCACTCAGTGGGCATGTTTTTCTGAAATCTATGTGATAAAATCATAAATCTGTCAACGTCAAAGGCACAGCACCCTTGACCAAAAACAATAGCAGTGGACATGGCAGATTGACAGATTCAAAGGCAGATTAAGAGGAGAGATGAGAGAAAGCAGCCTCTGAACATGGGTATGATGTCAATGAAATACATGTATTTTCCATCCTCTTCACTTTGGCTTTGCAAGGTCCTGGTTCCTTAGGAGAGTATATAAATTGTGTACTCATGCTTTAAGCAAGACAAAAAATACAGGATGGGAGTGGGAATAGCAACTGGGCTCTGCATTTGCCTTTCTTCCTTTCTGTCATATATGTTTTTAATCCAAGTTCTTTACCAATCAGACTTCTAAGGAAAAATTGAATACGTTAATCGTGAAGAATGCATTGTCCAGGTTGAACATCACAGAGCATTAAAGTGGGAAAAAAGTTCTTGTATTCATTCTAACTGAGCCTCTAATCTTGAACTTCTGATCTTCATTTGTTAGAAATCAGATCAGACAAGGATCTAAGACACACAAGGCTTTCTAGCAAAAGGAAATGGGAGAAAAATCAGGCAAGCCAGAGCTCTAATTTAGCTAGAAGTGCCCTAGAATTTAAACAGCAATAGAAGCACAGCAGGCCTAAAAGCACAGAAAGATCAAAGAAAGAGCACTGCAGTGAGTCCAGGACAAAACAAGCAGTGAGCATAGGCATATTGTCAAGGCCAGACTCAGCAACAGGCATCAGTCCAGTTCCTTAAAGAGTGACACCAATTTGGCCAAAGACAGCAACAACGAAATGGCCACGTTAGCTAACCTCTCTTGTGACAGATTATCATGCTGAATAAGCATATGTGATCCTAGGGATTACATCTAGTTTAGATCAACAAGAGACAAAAGAATCCCCTGGTGTATCTAATGGACTGTGCATGAGAGGACATCCACTCCAGAAGTCTTACACCTGCTTACATGAAGTTACTCAATAAAATCTAAATTCTATGCCACACCACAGTGTGATTTTTGAGAATGCACAGTCTCACTCACACATCAAAATAAAGGTGAATCAGCAAATAATTTTAAAACAGGCCTGTATGGTCTAATCCTGCACTGTGAATATGGGAGATGAAAAACAGGTTAACAGAAACAAAATAGCATATGGGGCTAAGACACAAGCAATTATTAGAAAAATCCCAAATAATCTAGTACATAAGAGATAGCTAGGACCATGGTTCTCAAAGTCCCTCTATTAAAAAAAAATCTTCAGAGGATGCTCAGATAGAAGAGTAAAAATATTGCAGAATGTCTAGAAAAAATATCTTCCTAAACCAGTACAAACAAAAGGATCCAGAAAGGACACTACACATGGATCATGTAACGAAGAAAAGAAATAAAAGAATGAAAAACCCAACCCCAACAGTATTACAAACAATGACAGGTAATGGTTTTGTCCACTGTACCAGAAATGCCTTCAAAAAACAGGGTACACTGCAGTCTGCTTATGTAAGCATCCCACAGAAGCTACTTTTCAGGTCTGAAAATGTACATTGCATTTTCCTTCAGCCATGAGGGGTGATCAGCAAGAACTAACTATGCATCTTGGGAAAACACGAACTAGATGCCAAAGCAAAATTGACTGTAGAACTATGAGATCAGAATCTTTCCACAGGAAAATAAAAGCACCAAGACAAGGCAGATAATAAAACTGCCGACTCTATCCGTTAAGTTTGAAATTACAAATCTGGATGTTCTACAGTTAGAACATGCTATCCCAAGAGATCCATATATACTGCTCTTTACCCGACTGCTGAACATTCAAAATGCTAAGCACTATTACAAGGAGAGAATCAGTAGAGATAACTCTTAAAAGGCGAATATTTCCAAAATTACTCTTAGGTCTGCAGAGGTAGAATTAAAGCAACACCTTTTGTCCTGTCATCACAAAACAATGACTCTCTCTTCTCTTTCCTCTTTCCTTTTCTTTCTTCTTCTGCTAGAGTGAAAATATAAATTAGTCACACGAAACAGATACACTAAGTTCTTAAGAGGTAAATCAAATTAGGGATATACAACAAGAACAGTTGTAGTCACAACAGCAAATTGTAAGATTCAGGATGGTATTGAATCAAAGGTAAATAGCCTTTCAGAAACATAAAGTAGTGCTTGCACAGTATGCCAGAACCTAGTTTAAAAAATCCGCCAGTGCAACTGCAGAATTTCAGCTGATTCCTTACACTACAAAATTTGTATTACAATTTTCTAGTGTGAGAGTGTCCAGTAGCATTCCTTAACAGCACTCTTTGAAACAGAGCAGCTCTGAGTACAAGCAGAAAAAGGAGTTGAACCAGCCTTGCACATCTTTGAGGCATTTCCTGATAGGCACTGACTTTCAAATAGGGATTGACCTTAAACTACCAGCTACTGTTCCATATTCAAAATCCTAGGTGTCTCACAACATGAGATAAAACATTTTCATAACAGATGAGCTTTCATCTCTCAGCTGTTTATTCTATCAAATAACCTCATCAGGGTGATAAACTCCCCACTTCTGTGCCTGCACTCACTTTGCAAGAGATGGAACAGAACAGAATTGTTTGTGGAAGACGTGACAAATCTGTTATTTATATTATTTGGTACTATAGGAAGAGCAGATGGAATACTGAGCTAAATTGTAAACTACTAAAAANAATGATCAGAATAGGATGAAAAAATTTTGGAACCCGTTCTGAAAATACATGGCCAAATTCCTTGGCAAAATTCTAAACTGCAAGGAGGGACCTAAAAGGTAGAAACAGTAAGAAAGAATTTGGAGGCTTGATGGTTTTGCTCCCACAAGAGGAAGTGTAATGAATTCTTACTAGCATTTTCACAAACAAGCCATAGTAATAACTAAAATTTTATTTTCTCTATCTGGCCAGCACAGCTAATTTTCATAACATTTTTTTTTTAATTGCTGCAGTAATCAGGCCATTCAACACTGCTGACAATGCTCTGCTGATATGAAATTCATTTTTTCTAACCTTCAATCACAAGAGCAAAAAGCTTTTGACAGTTGTCTTCAGTTTTTCTCTTAGACCTTTGATTTTACAGACACCACATCCAATCACACAACTTCTCTGAGTATATTCAGTATATTCAAAACAGGATTATTGATAAAGTCTCATAATTTCATTTTGTTTGATTGCTTTTCCACCTAGATTTTTGTCTGATTTATCCACACATACAAAGAGAAGAAATACTTAGGTCCAAGGGAAAGACAAAAAAAAAAAAAAATAGAAATCTGAATAGCAGGAATGACTTTGTACTCCTTGACTAGCAAGATAATGAATATTAGCTACCAGAATATGCATTGTTTTGAGGCATCTTTTGACAGATTTCCAATTTCTCTCCCTCTCTGCCATGGTTGGTTTGGTAGGTAATATCTCACTTGCCCACACAAACCCACCAGTATTTCCTAGAGATCCACATCTGGTAAGGTGATATCCATCTGAATGCAGTAAGGGAGTTGGCCTCACACATTCCTGTTGGTCTATCCACAGTCTTGAAAAGCCAAAATGGAACTAAATAATCTTGAAGGACAAGTTTTAAGCAATATTCCCTAACCTTTACAATGCCACTGATTTTGTGTCACTCCAGAGTTTCACTTATAAAATAAATATAGACATTAACTGGGAATATTAGACTTCTTTTTAATCAAGACAATTGCAATGTAGCATTGCTCTAAAAGGAGGAGAATATGAAAACAGGGAAAACATACAGTCTTGAATTAATTGCAAACACAGTATTTTGCACACACATCCCAACCACTCCTTTTAGTCCCTGAAGCCTCACTGCCTGCAATGCTCTACAGGATTTCTACTCGCTCCTTTTCCATGCCTCCTCCCATTCACTGGCCACAAGACAAATTTCAATTTAATTTCCATAAGATAATTGAGAAATGTTTAAGAAAATCCAGGATCTAGAGATTTCATCATTTAAGTGTGTCTAAAATAAAATGAAAAGGACAGCTTTCCTATCAAATCTATTATCTGAGCTCTGCAACCACAGGCAAACAATATAGCAGCAATTTATATCCATGGAAAGACGATGGAGAAAATCATCCTGGAAACTATTTCCAAACACATGAAGGGAAAAAAGGCGATTGGGAGCAATCAGTATGAGTTTGCAGAAGGGAAATCACACTTTAGCAATCTGATAACCTTCTACAAGGTGAGTAGCCTGCTGGATGAAGGGAGAGAGCAGCTAAAGCTGTTTACCTCGACTTGAGTTAAGGCAGACCCTATAACATCCTCAAAGACAAGCTGACAAATTAAAGGCTAGATAATTACACAGCTTGAAAACTGAATGGCCAGGCTTGGCGGGTGGTGATCAGCAGCACAAAGTCCAGTTGGGGGCAAGTCGCAAGTGGTGTAATCCAGAGATCATTACTGGGGTTAATACTGTTTAACAGCTTCACTAATGACCTGAAATGATGTGACAGAGTGCACCTCAGCAAGTTCACAGATGATGCAAAACTGGGAGGAGCAGCTGAAATACCACATAGTTGTGCTACCGTGTGGGACCTTGACAAGCTGGAGAATTGGTTCAAGAGCAACCTCACGCATTTTAATAAAGGGAAATGCAAAGTCTTGAAGAGAACTGTGGAGAAGAATAAACACAGACACCATATACACTGGGGACCAACCTTCTGGCAAGAAGTTCTGCAGAGAAGGCCATTGGGGTCCTGGTGGACAAGCTGATCACAAAGCGGCAATGCACCTTCACAGAAAAGAAGGCCAACATCATCCTGGATAATATGAAGTGCAATAACTATAGGTCAAAGCAAGTGATTCTCCCCCTCCATTCAGCTCTCGTGTGACCATAATTTGGAGCACTGCACGACCAGGACTGGACTGCTCAGTACAAGAGAGACATGGACTTAATGGAGTGAGTCCAGCACAGAGATTAAGGGACTGGAGCATCTGTTGTTTGAGGAGAGCTGAGACTCTTCAGCCTGGAGAAGAGAAAGCTCAGGCTCATCAATGCGTGTAATGGGTTGGGTGAGGTTATAGCTTAGAGTATCACCCATACTTATCACAGGGGGAGTTGGACCAGATGACTTTTAAAGGTCCCTTCCAACCCAAATTATTCCATCATTCAATAAATATTTGATGCAAGGAAACAAGAAAGAGAGAGACAGACTTTCCAGTAGTGCCCAGCAACAGGTCAAGTGGCAATGGGCACAATGAAAACACAGGCAAGTCCGTGTGAACACAACACAACACTTCTTTACTGGTGAGTTTGGTCAAACACCGGCATAAGCTGCTCAGAGAGGCTCTGGAATCTCCACTTCTGGAGATACTAAAAATTTGACAGCCATGGTCTGGGTAACTCGTTCTAGCTGACACTGCTTGAGCATGGGGATTAGTCTAGATGATTCCCACCTACCTATCTGACATACAGATATGAATGAATAAGTGAACAGTCAAACATATCCTAAAAGCAGAATTTGTTCCTCAGATGTACTCAGATAAACCCCAGGGTTATTGTCCCTGCTTATATTAAAAGGAGACTGGTAAGGATGTGCTTTGAATAGTTCTATTACTGAGTGGATGATTACGTAAGTTGTATACTGAACTACTGCATTTTTAATAGGGAACACACTGTCAACACCATCTTTTCAGGCAGCAGACTATAATCCCCAGGCAAGATAAAATCTGCTGTTTCCACCAAGTTTCTGCAGGCATTGTGGAGCAAGCTGACTTGGAAACTGCTGCCTAGCGCCTAAAGGAAGATAATTCTTACAGCTTGCTTCACAGGTCTGGTAGGAAGTCAGCTGAAACTTGGGAGGAGCCAGAAGATGATGATTTACTGATTGGTGTTATCGTGTTTCTTTACCTTATGCTTAATGCCTTGTCAGCAAGGCAGCAGGTTTTAAAACTCATACCCAACTTCTTTTCCATGTCTTTAAAAACTATAGGTTAGATACTGTGGGTTCTGGCAAGACTGAAAAAACCCAGGAAAATGCTTGATATTTTAACTCCAAAATGTTATCTCTGCATAATCTAGACTATGAATTTATAAAAGGCCAGCTGTTACATGTTATGCAACTCTTACCCAATATTTCACTAAATGTAAGGAATTTTGCACCAGTAAGGGAATATAAACTGAGACTTACCTATACAGGCAGGCTTCACAGCAGAGCAGCCCATACCCTACATTATCATGTAAAATTTAATTAAACAAATAATTGCTGCCAGAATGCTGCGATACTTGTCAGATCACTCATCATCTGCTGTTTTATCAGCAATGGCATAAAAATTAGCCAACAACCATCATTACTTGTGGATGTTTAGGAGCAGGTTAATTTCAACCAACCAAGAGGGATTTCATAATTAAAATATTTAAGGATGTGAAGGAATCCTGACTCTTCAAAAATTCTAAAATGATGTGCATGGGAAAGGTAAGAGACTGTGCATACAAGTGATGACGTACTATCTCTGTATGTGAAAATGGAGCTGAAAAGCTGAAGATTATGTAAATGAATTAGGAAAGCTGTAGATTCCTCTCCCATCTGCTTTGTCTGCAGATTTTATAGTGCCTTGATGTTACAGCAATAAAGCAGGATGACTGTGTTTAGCCTACTTACCTTCTCTTACAAGGACAAATCTTTTTTAACCATCTCTGCACAAGGCAGAACAGCACAGCAAAGTATCAACGTAAGGGCTGGATGATTTCATACAAACTGTGTAATCTGGCAGGAACTTCTGGTATCTGAAGCTGCACTTTTCACTTTTGACATGGCAGGGAACATACTGCCCTGTTCTCAAAAACTCATTTAACTTTTTTATGGAACGCCAATATCAGAACAAGCTGCTAACTGTAGTTTCAAAACCACAGCATTTACAAAGTGATGTAACATGAATTCCACCTGACTTCCGAATCACAATACACAGGAAGACTGCTTATATTGTCTGCTTTTAGGGCAATAAAGTATTTTTAGGTTACGATAGCTGTCTACATACACAACACATCCTAGAAGAAACAGTGTGAAACTTATATGCACCAAGCTGTGTAACATGCTACTCCATGCTCTGTAATGTTACCTACTAAGAAATAGGCTTTAATGGCAAAATACCTGTTGTAAAATGGTGACAGAGAGAGGGTGACAAAAAACACAGAGTGAGAGACAGAATTTCTTCATAATTACTTTCACTGGAAAACATGCAAAGACATCAACAAAGTAATATTGATTGCAATACCACTAATTCACTAATATCACAATATATCACAATATCACTAACTGGATATCACGATATCACTACTAGGTTGCCCAGAGAAGATGTGGATGTCCCACCCCTGGAAGTGTTCAAGACCAGGTTAGATGTGGCTTTGAGCAACCTGATCTAGTGTGGAGTGTCCCTGCTCATGGCAGCGGGGTTGGAAATAGATAATATCTAAGGTCCCTTCCAGCTCAAACCATTCTATGATTCTGTGATTGTAACTCCCCCAAGATTTTCATTCCCAAGTCCATTCATGTTTTACCACCACAACCCAAAGGAGATGGTAGTAAAAAAACATATGAGAAGGAAATCAACAGCTCCTAAGCACACATGGCTGGGGGCTAGGGAAGGGGCATAGTGGCACAAGCCAAGCAGCGGCAGCTCAACAAGTTTTGAAGTATTCTATTTGGAAAAACGATGCAATGATTTTGGTTTCTGATTATTTATTTACCCTTTTTCTTGTTTCCAACTAATTTCTTTAGTGAATTATTAAGAAAGTTTGCTCAGTGGGTAATTTCACAATCATAAAACCTCTTGCCATTCACATATAGGTAAGACAAGATGCTGTCATTGAGTAATTCTTCACCATATGTAACTGCAACTACACTTACTGCTGTATTTGCAATGTGCAAAGGAATGTTTATTACTTAAGTAAAAACAGTTCAGCAGAGCTAGGCACCACTGAGAAGATGAGACATTTAATTAGAAGCGATGTTTTGGATAAAACATAAATTCACCTGCTGATTGCTGTACCACCAACTAAAAGGCATGTCTACTATACAGGGAAGTGATAGGAGCTGAGAGCATTACAGCCCACGCAGCCACTGTACTTTATCTGCTCTCAGATCAAGAAAGGTAACTTATAACACCCAAAGGTCTCTCTATACATACTAAAGGTTATTTTTGGCAGAGTCAGTTAAACTTCATGAGCATCTTTGCTGCCAGAGCTGAAGCACTTCAGATCATGAACTGTTTTATTTCAAGCTAATTTAGCTTCCACATACTACACTGCCTTCTGGGATAAGTTATAAAGCAGATAATAATAACAGTCACACACCCTCAGCCTATGCACAGCACTTAGTGAAAATGCCAGCAGTTGGTTACTATAGATACACAAAGCAAACCAGCTCCACATCTGAAAAGCGCTCAAGCCACAGCCCACTGCAGTAAGGCTGTAATGTGGCTCACCTACAAGAGATACAATAGTGGCATGAGTAAAATGGTGAAAATCACACTCTGCATTAGCACAGGCTGATCCAACATAAACATATCCTCACTGCAGAGCACTGCATTCCGTTCCTTCAGAGTCTGATGGCTGTTAGTGTTGCATGAACACTAATAACTTATCACAACTATACACATGCCCAACATTCTTTCCCTTTCCTCCCTTGGTGACTGATTCAAACTAAGGCAAACTACTGGAACTGAATGTTACATGACAACATAGCACTGCCTCGGGTTATTTCTTTGCAAGAGAGGTCTACATCCTTGGCCACCATACAATGGAGTGCTAGAACAGTGCCCTGTCAGGACTTCTGTTACAGTCCTGTACACAATGTGATTTTTACATCATGCCCACTCCGTATCACACAAGAAAGGATTTCACAGACATTATCACAAAATACAAAGCTAATTTTACAGCTCTTTGTCATCTCTTGTAGCTTTATATTCTATTTCTTTAAGCTATTCTTCTAATAAGGGAAGCATGCATCTTAGAAACTATGCCAAGAAAATTCTCCTTAGGAAGAGCCTGAAGTAATTTACAGTGTGTGCAAACTGTCTGTTTCTTATGCCTAGGCAAGATAGCTATAATAGCTATATTTAAAGAATGTGACAACTGCTTAACTTTGCAAGTATTCAGTATAGGCCGACCTTGACTAGAAGGCAAAGACATTCTAGGTTTGTAATATTTACCTCTCTACGTAGGAGCTTAGTCAGCAGACCCAGATTTGAACATTTTAAGTTTAAAAAAAAAAGGGGGGGTGAGAAATTTCACTGCTGAGAAGTCAGCAGGTACCCCATTTAAACAGGGCATGCAAATAAAATCTATTATTCCCTACTAATTGTTACATTTCCAAGTGACTTCAGTATTTTACTGTAAAAGACAGGAATAATGAATTACCTCAGGTTGAAATGTAATATTGAGTATATCAGAGTATACTGTAGTTCAAAATTCCTACACAGTAACTCCTTATTTTTCTTTCACCCTTTCCTCTCTAGAGTTTTATAAAGTCTCTTCAGAAATAGTTTTGTTATTGTGTTTATTCTGTCTGTTGAAGAAACTGTCCAGTCATTAACAGCTCGGTTTGTTGAGGTAACACTGACAACATGACATTTGACACTAGAGAAAAATTGTAAATTTGAACCACACTATGAAAGAAATGTGGTTGCAGATACGGGAAGTATGAATAGGGCAGATAAATTATTAATAATTAATTAGTATAATAGAATTATCCTAAGTGACCCAGACCATTTAGCTGTCAGTGAAATTCATGGTATTTATCACTGAGATAGCACTCTCAATGAAATTAGGTGATCATTTTTGACTACCCTGACACAGCATCAATGAAATACTAAAATAACATGCAAATAGCTCTTAGAATTTATGGTAAAAAGTTTTGCCAGATAAAATGTGTCAGTGCTACACTACTAATCTCTAAATAATTCTTAAAATTGATATTAAAAAGTTATGCCAGTGCTATGCCTGCCACAGCGTTCTGTCTTCTGCAATAAGAAAGGAAATTCATAGTTTAATTTAATAGCGTAGCATGCCTTGAGGAGAGAAAAAGTATTTTCAATAAAGAGAAAACATCTGCAAAGACACTTATTTATAGAGGCATGTGATAAACAGACTCATGTGCTCATTAAGTTAAAAAAAATCCAAACATTCTTTCCTGATGAATTAACAAAGCTACCATGTATCATAACTTAATAAATCTGTGTTTCAAGATTTCTTATTTATGTGTTTGTTTGGCTTTGCTTTCCTTTTATTTATTAACCTTCTCAGTGCTGTAACGCAATTCACTATTCTGGTTTGAAAAGCAGTCAGACGTGTTCTAAATTTCCAGCACAAGTAAACTAAGCCTCGTTAACAAGTAGACTTTCTTCTATATAACACTTCTAAATCAAAGATGATAAAGGTTATCATGAAGATAATCTAGGTAGAGGACAGAAGATCAACAAACTTATTTTATTTTATTTTATTTTATTTGTACCATGGCTGAGATCCAGTTCTATTTTGAAAGCTACTCTGAGTCAACAACAGAGTAGATATTTTGGAGAAGTTATAACAAACTAAAAATATGAATTCTTATTACTGCATTTTATAACTTATGAAAAGGCTCTCTTTCAAAATTTTTTCACCAAAGTTATTTCATAAAATGACTTGCAAAACCAGAGTAACTAATGAAATATGCTTTTTCCTTTGGCTTTTTTGGGCATTGAATATGCTGTCACAAGGCAACTGGCTAAGCAACAACTATCAGGGTCATACATGTTTGGAGATATAACATTTAGAATTACAGGCAGTAAAAAAAATAGAATAATTCAATAAAAATTAAGTAGATAATTCTTAGATGGAAAAACAGGAAAAAATTTCTCACATGTTTGGACTTCTGCTAAGGGACGGTTTCTCAAGGAATACAATCGCAACTCTCGTGCTAGGATGTTTACAGCTCAAAAGCCAAGTTACTCACAGTAGAGCACAGCCTTGTATGGCACAGAGGGGAACTGCAGGCCACAAAGACCCATTCTGGCTTCCATGACTGTATGGCACAGAGTTACTGGATGAGAGCTCCTGCTCATCTCCCAGGTTTAACAAAGAATTGGAATCAAGTGTTAGAGGACCCCTAGTTCTTCAGACACATTCCTCCTTCAGCCACACCACAGCCTCGGTGAAGGCAGATCCCTCAACAGGAAAGTAAGGCAAGCTTGGTGGGACAAGTATTATCCTCTACAAGAACACCTGACATAGCTGGGGAAAAAAAGACAAGTTTAGGGCACACCACTATTTGTTCTGATTTGAAAGGATGAGTAAAGATTTGAACAAATGGATCCCAGTTTATTTTACTCATTTTTAAAAACTGAACTATTTGAAGAAAAATGTGATTCCCCTATGGCAAAGGAGAGCTAATGAGATAATTAATACGGCAAAGAATGACACAGAGAAACAGAACTGCTACTGGTAATATTAGAGATTCTTGTGAAAGACAAACAAAGAAATGATGTGGAAATGATCAAAGATGTTAAAAAAAAAATTAAACACTTTTAAATAACCATCATGGAGTTCAAATGTCATGAGACACAAAAAATGATTACTGTTTCCAAGAAAATATCAAGAGAAATAATTTCCTTGGTAATTCCATTCCAGATGAAAGAGTGATACATTAACACTGAAGAACTGTACAATAACTGAGCCCTGAAACCGCTCAGTAAATCATTTAACAGAGTCTGGCAAATAGTACCAGGAAATGCTTAAAAAAAGTCTCTCTCCTCCAAGACCCAGATCACTGCATATGAGTCTGAGACACTAAAAAATTGTTTGTGTTAGCTTTATTTATTATAAAGGAGAACTATGCCAAATTTGATTGAGTCTCAAGTTACTAAAACCTTTTCTAGATTTTAAATTTATATCTTGTAATCTTCCTGTTTTCTTATTTATTTTTCCCAGAGTTAAACAGTTGATCACATACCCAGCTTCAAAAGTTGGCATATAAATGTAAGGTGCAGCAGGAAGTGACGTAAGTAGTTCATTAGGTAATCTCTGATCCTACACTCTATCAGGGTCTGATATTTCTACTGAAAGAATATTTCAGAAACCAGAACTCTTCAGATGAGACTGAGATTCTTGTCCTAACAACTTCACTAAGTTTTAATGAGTTCATGGTAGAGACGTCCATTTCAATGTCAAGAATCTCATGCAAAGGTGCATTTTTTTGTCTCTCAAGTCTTTGCACTGCATTATCAACTAGGCATTGTGCTTTACTTCTTGTCCTAACAAGTCATGTTGCTGACATACAGCCATTTGTTCTATCACAAAGGGGAAGGGGGATGGGGGAGTGGGGAGGGTGGTGAACCTCAAGTGCATCATAAATTATTTAGTAAATATATCTTGAGGTGAAAGGTACATACCGAATGCAAGATAAATATACATCTTAAAGGAATAACAAAAAGAAGTGTAACTTTTTGTCAACAGCTTGCAATATGTACTGTTTACAAGCATAATCCAATCCTAGGTGGGTCTTCAAAGACTGAGGTCCTTGCCACAAACACAATTCCAGAAAGTCTTTTTGCACTAGTCCTGAAAGCTGTGTAATGGAGATATTCTTCGTGGTAAATCTTACTTTTATTGCTCTGTAATGGCAGTATTTTTCAATGTTGCCCTAACCACTGCTAACACCATTTGATATCCTCTAGGTCTGAAAGCATTTAGTACTAAACAGAGCTGTATGAGAAACACCAAAAAGCACCACAACCAGGAAGGACAACCGTCAAACACGTCACACTGTTGTCCTTATATACTCATTTTACAGTGTGAATTCTGATTGTATTTATATTCTGTTGCTGTAAATTAGTTTCCTCTAATCAATATGAAAAGTTGAAGGTTTTTTATGATTTTTCTCTTTCCACAGAGCTTTGCCCAGGCAGCCATTGGTCCATTACCGACATTATTCCACTGAAAGCACATTATCGTTGAATAAACATGAGCTGCCAGAAATCGTGGATTTGCACAGAGGCTTTGGGAAATCTGTGAGTAGGCTTTATTGTATGTAAGACAGACTGCACAAAGAAACACCCTCAATGAGCCAAAACTTATGATCTTAAAAGTTGCTACATTTAAGCTAGCAAATGCTTTTTGAGAATCTAGATCTCTAGGTTTTGTTAATATGAAAACCTTATTTGAAGGATAGTTTAGCTATGATAACTATTTCATTCTGAAGAAAAAAAGTTTGTTTAATAAAGGCTAGGTTCTTTCTACAGCATAGAATACATATTTATATCACTTAAATAGACAGTAAACCAACAATGTTTCTTTCCTTACTGAAACCAGGTTAGATGTACTGGAAGATTCCTGTGAAACACTAGAGAATACCTCAACATCGTAATTTGTCTTTTCATTCTCTTCCAGTTTACTGAAATGCTACTGCATCCCATTTTCCATTTTTCTTTTCTTTCATATACATTTTCAGCTTGTACATCCCTCTGTAACTGAGTCAGCTGGTTGTAAGCACATTAGTAAGTAAAGTGACAGTGACGGACTCAGTTGCATTTTATAAGCCCCTGGAAAGCTGTGGAGTTTTCATGACCTAACACTCATCACAAACCCACACTTCTTTTGGCATTACTTTTCTAACCAGAACTTGTTGGATAGGATTCCAACTGGCAGAGTGAATTCACATTGCAAACATCACCCTAAAATTTGTGGTGGTAGTTTGCATGTAATATGTGCTGGAATAGACAGTATTTGTGTGGTGAAAACAGTTTACTCATTTGGCACAAAAAGATGTGATAATGCCATTCATCAGGCAAACATACAGATGGCAGTTGGATTGTTCATATTCTATATTCTCTCTCTCTCCAGTAAAGTTGTCTTGTTTGGTTTTCATGATGATTCATCTGATGCTGCCTGGTGGGCAACTCTAGTGTTAAAAGCCCTGTGGGGACAGAGAACACAGCCTGGCAGGCATTACAAGAGCTCTCTGATGTCCAAATTCACACTTTCAGCAAAGGCTAACACAGTTCCAAATGCATTCTTTGTCTATTCTAACTTCCTTTTCTGAGATTTCTCTGACATCTTTCATCCTGTTGTCATATGGAAACATTTTATGCTTCTGTTCGAACATCAGTTCATAAATCTCTTGGAAAAGCATAATTCTGAAGACATTTCTTGAATTCACTGTATCTACTCTCTTGCTTTGTGTACGTTCAGTATGTGATCAGGAAAATCTGTAAGACTGACTGACAGACTGACAAATTCTACCCAGTTAGTACTCACCAGATTTAACCAGTCATCTTCAGCACTTCAAGCAATGTTCTGCCAGTGTAAGGTCTTCCTTCTCTCATTCTAAATACCTGAAGATTTGCATGAGTCTGAGAGAACTATTCAATGGTATTATGTCTCTCAACAAGTTTAAAGATAAATCAAACCTGAAATGGAAAAGTGATGTGATATAAAGTGCACAAAAACTAAGCATGATATAAAAAAAGAGTGGATGTGCAAGCAAAACAACATTACGGGGCACAATTTGCATTCTGAATGCTATCTTGGGGGGGAAAAAAGAGACTTTGAAAGATTATTACATGTTAAAAAAACCTACCAAACCATACAAATAACTTACTCATTTAAGATAGGTTGTCTTCAGAAGCAGGTTATTATGACCTGCACTACTAGACTAAATAGGAGTAAAATTTCTTTTAAAAAACCGACTCTTTTCTTCCAGTTAGTTCCAATTAGGATTTTTTTTTCTCTTGTAACAAAAACAGTAACAAAATTATTTTAATACACTGCCATACAACAACTAGATAATATACCTACCAACCACACCCACCACCACCCACTATATTTTTTCAATGTCATACACACAAATACATTTGCTATGGATATGCCAGAAATCAAGCTACAAAAATGGCTTGCCCATTAGAGTACAGGGGATCTACAAGAAAGGCAGGAATAAAATTCAATTCTTGCAAGTCCCCGTTTTAACCACAACATCCCCTTTAGGAATTCCCTGTAGTAAAAACAAATTAATATGTATTTTTATTTTCTTTTTAAAAAGAAGCTCTAACATAGGAGAAAACACTGCTGAGTTTTGAAGTGGTTTCAGATTTATGCTTGCCTAAATGTGAACAGAAGTTACCCTATAAGTTTTAGAAATACTTGGCTAGACACCAAGCACTGCACTTACATAAGGCCATATAATCACCTGACACTTGTAGCTGCCTCACTGATTTTCCAAGAATTTTAATCCTCTTTTCCTGAAACTATCCCTTTAGTGAGAAAATATGTTTATTCTATTACTTATATGCTTGCTTTGCAGAAAAATAGTTTCATTTATCAAATAGGACAATAATATTTTCCACTTTCAAACATCAGAAATCAAGAGATTTCTTTGTACAGCAAAGTACAAAGTGTGTCTTGTCACATACAAGGGCCCATTCCTCAGCTGTGCACTCCCAGGCTGCTTCTACACATTTAAAAGCCTTTCTACAGAATAATGAAGCTTCCCAGCTCTTCCCTTCTGCCAAGAATCCAGACCATGATGCCAGCAAGTAACGCACACACGGCGGGTGCGCAGCAATTAGTGCACAGTGCAAAGAGCAGACCAGAGATAGCTGCTTGATGCTTGGAGGCAGATGTAGCTTGAACTTTCTATTACCATAGGTTTTGGTTTTACGGACTGTTTAAACACACAAATGTCTTTTCATTTTGCTTCAGTTTGTATTTTCTGTTAGATATAAAATGTGACGAGTAAAGTTCCTTGTCCCATTAAGCCAATGGAAGTTTTAACTGCAGACTTGGAAAAAAACAAAATCTGTCTCTTTATTGTTTAAAATGTTTCAGACTAGTGACTGTAAAACTGGAGCTATTCATTAACAACGATTTTGGTGTCTGTTTTTTTTGCATGTGTAATTTACACTTACATTCTGTGTAATAATTAAAGGTTCTACAGTGACAACAGAATGTATTAAGAAGTGTGTGAACCGCAAATTGCGGGAAGTCAGAACAATACTCCAGGGAATTACCTTCACTTTAAAAAGGATTATTGCATGCTTTTCTTACAAAAGAATAACAGATTGGTTGCAACTTGACTGCTGGAGGTCTTTGGTCCACCTTCTGATCAAAGGAGACTGAACCAGAGCAAGTTCTTCAGGGTATATCTGCTCAGGTTTTTAGTATTTCCAAGGATGAAGACTCCACAAACTCTCTGGGTAACCTGTTCCGGAGCTTGACCACCCCCATAGTTAAAAATATTTTTCCTGGTTTTTATTTCAGTTTGTGCTCAATGCCTCTTGTTCTGTTAATTCTTGGCAGTGGTGTCACCTTAAAGTTGTACATATATTGGTGGAATATTTGGAAATGTCCACCATTGCAAAATCACCAGCACAACTCCACTTGTTCTATACAAAAGGTCACTCAAAACATCATTCACTGTCAACAACTAGTTTGTCAAAGCAAATTTAAATTCCCACTATATTCCTACACAAGCACTTCCTACTATTACTCCTGCAAGCATTTTTTCCGTAAAAAACATCTCTCATAACACTTCTATACTGTCTGAGGTTCCAGAAACCAGAAAGGGCTTATCATACAAAAGGGGTGGAGGGTGGGTGATGAAATAAGCTGTGCCTAGAAAGTCAGAGAAAATTCTTAGAAAACAAGTATTACTTTTGTGGCTGCATGATACACGAATTAGGAGGAAAATGAGGAGAGCATGAAATCAACGGCTGGGAAGAGCCACTGACAACTTTGCAGCAACTGCCATTGTGTGATTTCCAACACCCTCCTCCCTTAACACCAGCAAAGCAGCAAAAAGAAGGTACCACAGGCTGTACCCTGTGCTGCAGCTCTGGCACAGATAGAACAGAAAGTGACTGCTCCAGGCAGTCACTGGCATCTGCTTCCTTTGTCCAGACCATTCAGAAGACTTCTGTGGAAATTCTTCTAGTGCAAAATGAACTGGTAGTTTGTGGCTATACCAGGCATTTCACCACCCTAGCACTTGTGCAGATACACCAGTTAAGTACAAAAGGCACAAAACAGTGCACATGGACTTTACTGCCACCTTGTCCCATTCTGCTCTGACACAACACAACTGGAGACCACCTAAGGACGTGTTAAGGAAACTTTCCTGTCTGACCATTCAGAAGGCACTCTGCCAGTTAGTCTCACACCACCCCAGCTGGCACGGAGATCCCTTTGCAGCTACACATGCCACTCTCACACAGTCAGATCAGGTTTCCCTATTGGCTCAACTCCAGGTTTCCCATAGCAGAGTCTCAGACGTCTGGATCCCTAAAATATTTTAATCATGGTGCAACAACAGAATAACAGCTTGAGCTGGTGCTGCCAAGAAGGGGCCCCAAACAAAGGAAAACCTGAGGTTTTATAACCTCCCAGTGAAAGCACAGGAAGATCTGGGGGTCCTCAGCTCCTGCCTGTCTCTGAGTATCCAGTCCCCTGGCTGGCACCACAGGTCCCTGTGCCCTTTGCTGTGCAAAGGTTGGTTCCAGTTCACAGCCTCTTGTCTGGGGCTGTCACCACCCAGAGCTCAGCCTGGAGCTGGCACTGCAGCTGCTCACCGAGCTACCGGTGCTCAGTGTATTCCTCAAGAGCCAGAGTATGTAAGGCCAGGAGTCAGTCACTTAAAAGCACATACAACTGCAGGAATACTTCTCCATGTGAGCACAAGGGAGTCCACATTCTTGCCCAACACCTGAAACATCCACCATCTCTAACATGATCAAAGCTTTGGTGGCCCAGAATCCAGATGCCTTCCATGGGGATTATGCAGATCAAGAATGGGAACTGTCCTGTGGGACTCATGGAATTCAAACTCTGATGACAAACCAAAAGAAATTAAATATAAAGTTGCATTTATTTAGTAAAATTCCTACCTAACTGAAACAGTTATGCATAACAGAATGGAAATCGTTTAAAAAATAATCTGTTGCTCCCTGTTACTAAAAAATAGTTTATTCTTTTTGCTGTGTTCAATAACTGTACTGTTCCACTGTAAACCTCAATGCAAAATGCAGTTTTTAAAGCTTCACTGCCAAACTTTTCATACTAATTATTTGAAATGTCAGCAGAAATCTCTAGTTTTGTCTTTTATCTTCACCTTCCTAAAATTGCGGTTCTTTTTCATTCAAATGTATGTTGCTTCTGGGATGCATTATCTATGACAGGAAGTAATTAAAAATTGTTTACAATGTTAGACCATTAGTTTTGTGCAAATAGAGCTGACTTCAGTTTCTTGCTTGAAAGATTTTTTAACAAATAATGTAGTTATTAACTGCCAATTTTCTAGTGGGAAAACTAAACAATTTCAAACTATGATGGGTTTTTTTCCATCTCATCTGAAACATTGTTCCCAACTAGTTTATTAAAAACTGAATAAATGTATCTCCAACTCAGCACATTTACTAAGTTAAGCAAGAATTCAAAATTACTTGCTTCTAAGGGCCAAGCCTGCAGGAAAATATCTGCCTGGAGATACGTGAATTTTCTTCTTCATCATGAGAAACACATTCTGGCCAGAGAATCGAGGTTGTACAGCACAACAGCACACCAAACCTTCTAAAATGCACAGATAGTACCATCCTAAAACAGAAAACACTGAGAGTTGAATTTACATGAAATAAAACATGTTATGTCAGTTGTTCCTAAAGAAATGAAAATAATTCCAATTTTACGGACGTGTATTTGTGTGTCTGTCTGTATCCCGACTGAGTGGACAAAAATTAAAAAAAAAACTTTCCTTCTATCTGGAATGAAAGAAAACCAGAAATTGGATGCTGCCTTAGAAGAACTTCTTCATCTCATTCTACACTATCTAACACCTTCCATGATAACAGTGGAATTTTAACTATCATCATGATTTTGCTTCACAATTTTATTTGCCCTTGAGCATCTTCACAGACTTTTTTAGTAGGACCTGATCCTAACTCCAGGAGCCAAGTAGTAGAACTACAAGATAGTATCTCCACTGCAGGAGAAATAGCAGTGTCTTCTCAAAGCAGCTAAAGCAGGAATATGGGCAAGCACAGGTGATACTAATGACACTAACACTGATTGCTTTGGGGGGAAGCTCACATACTTTACAGAAGTTTGGAAGATCCTTTATCTTTTCTGTACCCTCTAATATGTGGGGTGATCCAGAAGACCACCAACAAGCAGCGACCCCCCCAGCAGGGACACAGGGCAGCTCCACCAGCCCGTGCTGCGTGCCCAGCCTGGCCTCCAAGCCCGCGTTGTGCGGCACATCCCCTTGGCTGCAGGATAAACCCAACCACCTCCCTGCAACCAGTGACTCCACCTGCATGTCCTTCCCCTGATCTAAAAGTGCAGCAAGCAGTTTTTAAGTGAACATCCCTTCTGTTACACAATACAAATTATGAATCAATGAATCAAGCTATTTACTCGGAAGAAATTTTTGGAATGCAGAAAAGCACACTGCACCACTTTTACAACAGAAGTACAAACTGGCAAAAGTAGTAATTTTTTTTTTTTTTTTTTTTAATTTAAAGCACTTATTACTCTCTTCATTTAAAACCTTTTCCTTTTTTCCAGAAAATGCTTAGAGAAGCTAATGGGAATGCAAATTTTAAAAAATACTTAAGTATTTAAATATGTAGATACTTTGTTCACAGGTACATATATATTTTTTCATGTATATATTTTATTTTACTATAATAATAATATGAGAATTGTGGGAATAAGGTATGCACTAGAAGCAATAGTGGAAGATAAGGTATAATCCAGTATTCCAAAAACCAAAATTAAAAAAAAAAATCAAGTAACTCAAACTTCTATGACAACAACATTGTACAAGTCCTTACTTCAAAACAGCAATCATTCTACAGGCATTGTTACAGGCATTGTTACAGGCATTGTAAATCACCTTAAAATTATAATTTTAAAGCAAGGTTTCTTAATATATTCCATGGAGAAACTGTTATTTGCAGTAAGAATTGATAAAGGCATTACGTCTTTCTATTGAGATCTACAGAAAAAGGTCATCATTGCAAAATGAAGCAGTACCAAGACTGAAGACTTGTTTCAGATTTATCGGTGCATATTATCATTCATATGCTTCTATTTGGGCCAGGAAAGGAAGGATCAGAGGTTGCTTCCAGCTAACACTGCGCTTCCAAAAAGGTTGCGGACGCAGGGAAAACTGAGCTATGGTACAATCTGAACACAACCTACATTTTTCTTTAAGTGACACCAGAAAGTAGGAAAGCAGCTACATCCATGACTTGCCAACTTCACACCATTGGCAAAGAGGTGATTTCCATGAAAAGAGGGACAGCTCAGTCCCGTTAGTGTGAATACACTCAGAGATATGCAGGATATCTTTGAAAAATGTACCTTCCCTTTTGCTTCTTCCTTCCCAATAATTATTTATTCTACCCAAACTTCCCTCTACAAATACTTGTTATTTTTCTTACAATGTAAATCTTTTACAATGAGAAAGACATCTGGATAAAAAAGACTATAGGCTGATGCCTTCTTTGCTTCTCATTCTTGACAGGCAAGCTCTGCTACGCTCTAATTTATCAGCAAATAGCATATTCAGAAACCTTTCATTCTGATGTATTACTGTTTACTTTACCAGAACAGTTTACTTAGCTACTATGTCTAAGATATGACTCAGGCCTACAATCATTATAACCTGCTTTTAAGCTTGGAATCAATTACTGACCTAACTATTAATTTTGTTAATGGTGTTGCAGAACTCAAAAATTCTGGGAGATTGGTACCCCTGGGCATCAGTCCTGTAAACACCAGAGTTTTCCGCTAACCATTTTTACTAAGGTGATCCAGGTACCAAGAAAAAGAACCTCTGAGAACAACTTTTTTTAATAAATCACAGAATCATTCAGGTTGGAAAAGACCTCTGAGATCATCAAGTCCAACCTTTGACTGATCACCACCTATATCATGGCACTAAGTGCCACATCCAGTCGTTTGTTGAACACTTCCAGGGATGGTGATTTCACTGCCTCCCTCAGCAATCCATTCTGATGTTTAAAAACAATAAAGAAAAACATGTTGCACCTTCTATTTCTACAATTAATAATAAATATTTACATTTGGCCTACATAGCTAACTTCTGGCTTAAATTTATGGTCAGGAATTGAGGTGTTAAATCAGTACCAGCAGGAGGATGAAATATTACAGGAGCCACGAAACAGTGAGCCATATATCAAATCTCCACAGCTGAAAGCCCCGGGACACAAACCAAGTACTTCATAACAAGAAGACTCTAGGGTGTGTCAGAAAGAAAAATGATGGCAAGAGCTTGTCAGGTTTTCAGCTCTTCAGTGAAGGGCAAGCACGAACTGGGAGTAAAGTAGGGCTCTCAGGTGATCTACCAATACCAGCATAGCCACACAAAAATGTAAAACAGATCCAGCATGTCAGCAAACCCAGGAAAAACAGCAGGATAAGCTGTTCACTTAAAACACTGAGTTTTTTTGACTAGAGGTAGAAATATGAAGATAAATAAAATACATGATTTTTAAAAATACTCTCATATGCATGGGCTTATCACAGTCTTTCAGCCCTTGTGAAACTCTTCCTGGACAATCAGAAGTTGAGGGATGCAAATCATTAAAAAAGATTCCCTAAAATGTAATGGTTATATATAGTATGGCAAGGACAGGACACATCACTTAGAATCTATTTGGGATGGGCTACTTACCACAGAGCCTCCTCTGAAAAACTGCGATCAGCCTAGACTCAGAATGACTGAAACTCATCACAACTGCATGGACAAATTATGTTCAATGTATGTTAGAGTTAAAAAAAAAAAAAAAGTTTCATTGCATTTTCCGGAATTGAAAAAAATTAAATGAAGTCTTCTTTTGTCTCTACATAGAATATTTGTGGACAACAGCCATAGACCAGATACTCCATTACCTCCTTTTATAAACAAAGTGAAGGAGAAAGATAGGTGGGAGAAAGACTGAAACACAATGTTCTTTACACAACCATGCCAAAATGAAGAATTTGAGTGCTCACTTTTCTCCTGTATGATCCTGTGCTCCATTGAAAAACATTGGTCTAATGGAGACTAATGGTCTCCCAATTCAACCCTGTCATCTGGTGTCTTTGGCAGAAGTAAAATAAAGGTGAATATTTCCTGTAGCACGTTTGTAGGCAAGGTTGAAGAGATGTGGCTGTAATATCTCAGCCTACAGTGCACAATGTGCTGCTGGGTGATGCTACCAATGTTCAAGAAGCAAACAGGACATAGGTTACAGTAGTAGGTACAAGCCAAAGTAGAAAAAAGAATATTGAATAGTCAGAATAAACAGTAGCATTCATTTTGCTGCTATAAGATAAACTATTGCCAATAAGGTGATTTAATTACATGTCTTCTGCCACCGTGATTAAATTTAAAGTAATTGCTTTTTGTTCAGCTCATGTACTTCACATAACACTATCTTTAGTAAAGAGTACTACTCATAGCGTTTTGAAGAAAAATCATGTATTTCCTATTCTCATTGATACAAAATATTTGCCCGGTGCTCTAAAATGTCTGAAGGAAGGACACCCATTAGATAAGGAAAAAGTGGATATACATGAAAAAACTCTATGGAACTCTACGAGTGAGAAATATCTACAACAAGGAGCAGTTGCTCCTCTGATCCCAAAGACAAAATCTCAGAAGAATAAGTAAACACAAATTCTGTAACTTTAACAACTCCTTCAAAATTTTAAAAGACTTCTAATGATTTTATCATTATCTAGACACTCAGCAATTTATCTAATACTAGCAGCAGTCCAATCCAGTAATAACAAATAAGGGGCTTGTCCCTTCACTTATCACAATAAGTAGGCTGCCAAGTATTTTCTGATTTCTGCATGCATTTCTTAAAATGTATTTTAATTGACTGAAATTCGGAATTTAATACTGCACTTCTTATTGGCCACCCAGAAATGAAAGGTTTTTTTCAAGAGGCTAGATATCAAGCATAATAAGCTTTTTTCCTTCCTTCTACTTTGGTTGAAGATTTGGTTTTACAATACAGGCATACTTTTAATGCAAATATGATGCAATAACTGTAATTTCCCCTTTTTTTAACTTGTATAAGAATGAAGAGCAATAATTATTATAAATTCAAAGAGACTGCTCCTATTTGGTAAACTTTATTCCAAATCAAATGTATCTCAATATAATTAATCTCAGAGGAGGATCATAAAAAGATGCAAAACATCCAGCTTGATAGCAAAGAATATATTAGAGAATATGTATATTTTATCAGGGAATATATTAGAAAATACAAGAGAGTATACAAAAAGATACCAACATAAATTGTTCTTTAAATACCAAGTTAGAGTATAGAACACATGTCCAAATCATTACCTTTTCTTTTGCTATATATTATTTTTAAAAGAATCAGCCTGTACTTTTTCTGTAGTGTGAATACATAAAACCTCAGAAGAAATTTATAAGATATGCAACATAACTGCTAGCCAACAACTTTCAGCTGAAGGAAAACATACTGATAAACATTAAAAATGCTGACTTGCCTTTTGTACACTTTCTTAGTGAGCAATTTTTATTAAACAAAAAGCTTTCTTTTCTTGAAGTCTTTTCAGTACTTCCTCTGCTATTATTTTGGTTTTTGTTCATTATTCAGTTACAGTCCTGCACTAAGAGCTCCTGCACTTTATCTCTTTAAATGTAGTACTTCATGCTGTAAGTGCATTGCTCTTTGAATAATTACAGTTTATATTAACAGGAGCACATATTCCAGTGAATATTCAGCTATTTTGTAAATCTGTAGATTATATGCAACTCTCCTACCAAGCAACAATGGCTGAAGGAAAGAGTCTGATCAGTCAAAGGTTTTTCTTCCTGAAGGAAAGGCAAATATGACTTATGTCATATCTGGAGCTAAGTTACTTTCTAAAACAGGAATAATTTAAAGTAAGACCTTATTGATCACATTTTTAATGTTGTTGCCTTGCACACGTAGAAACATTCAGCTATACTTCAGAATGTACAACCACATATCATCACATATGGGAAAAGAAAAAATACGATGAACATGAAAACAGGGAAATTATTGACTCCACTTATTAGTGTTTCCAGGATAGTCAGTTCCACAGTTCCAAAGTATAATTTCCACACTTACCAAACCCCAGAAATGCAGCAGCATTATTGCAATTCCTTAGAAATTTAAGTCAGGCCACAACACGGATAACACAGTGTGCTTAAAATTCACAGCTTAGAGTCCTCTTAACTGTAGGATCCAATTACCATTCTGTTAAAAAAAAAAAAAAAAAAGAAAAAGAGGATCAAGGCTTGCAGTATTCTGTTAAATCACAGCCAGGATAACAGAAGGAAATGAGAAAACAAGCACCTCCTATACAGCAACCCATTGTTGCTGTGTTTCCCCATTAAACAAAAAAGATTCAAATCAACACAGGGCAGAAAAGCGATCCTACCCAGCAAGAAACAGGGCTATTGAAAACAAAGACAATCCTGCCCTATCCCTGTTAAAAGTCATGCCACAATGAAGCAAATTCTGTTGTCTATCGGAACAGAAATGATATGCAAGAATTATCCCAAGGAACTGGGCATTTAACAGGGAGTGACGGATCCTCATCTCTAATTCATGCTCCCAAGACCATTTAAACTCATGCAGTCACTCTTTAAGACAGATTACTTAAGGGAGGTGATGGGTTTGAACACTCTCAGACAGAAACAAACTGCATCTTCCAACTCCTGTACCAATAATCTAACAGAGAGATTGTTAAATAAAAGGTTACTCCTTCCCTCACACTTCCATTCATGTTAAAAGCAAGCAACTACAACAAACTAAGAATCTCAGAATGTGAATCTGTGCCTGGTGTGGCCTGAGTACACTGACAAAACAGCGCCCTTGAACTTCTCAGCTGAGGACTGTAAATGGCTCAATGTGAAGTAGGTGCCTAAACTGCCCTAGCTGCTGCACACTTGAATGTGCACAAAAGTAAAATCCAAGACACTCTAAAGATACAAATTAGAATCAAGGAAGAACTTTGTGATTTTAGGCACTCCTACGTTAGGCAGCAGCTGTGTGAGCTGTGATTGCATTTTTTGACTTAGGCACATGAATTCTCCATAAACCCTGCTTTAGGTATTTAAGTCCCTTATTGGATCAAGCCAATAAACTCTCTCTCTGTCTTTACCTCCCTAAGTATTTTAGATCCTATTATGTTTTGCCTCCCTTTTTATTTTTAATGAGATCTTTATCTTGCTAACATGTAGTTAACTATTTATCCTATGCGTGGTCATTTTTTCTCATACTAGTGCATACATAATTACCAAGCGTAATTAAATAACTTACTACGGGCCTTTTCTTTCAAAAGTGAGAACCCATAGCTCAATTTTTTTCAAAGGGAATTAAGATCCCTTGGAAAATCCACACTGCAGCATTGTACAGAAATGCTAGAGACAGCGGTAGCAGTCTAGCTTTGTCCAGCTCAAATTAACTTTTAAGACCAAGCTGCAAATGCAGCTTTGTGGTCACTCATAACTAAAAATTATTCATAGCCAACTTCTGCCTAACACTGTGTTGCACAAACAAGGGTTAGTGTTTGTTTAACTGCAGTGATGCTGAGCATTTTTCCATTTAAAAATCTCTCTGCTGGAACTATCTCACTAAAGCCCTAAAAGTCTACTAAGCAACACAGAACAAACTGAAACAAAACAAAACCAAGTTGGTTTTGAGCATTACTTCTTAGCCAGGGCTGAAGTGACTCAAACATCAAGCATCAGTTTTAATGACTTTTAACTACTTTAGGACAAAATAAATACCATAAAGCTGAGGCAAAATACTTTTATTCATGGATGAAAAAGTAAAACGGTTTTTCTAACCAGATCTGCTTTTAGAAGTTGGAAATTACCGTGGATTCTCAAGAAAAACTTGATTTTTCTCTAATATATATGTATCATTATTAATTTTGCATATCATGTTTTATGTGAGGAGGGCTGGAAGCCAGAACTGCACGGTCCTGGTTGCTGATTCAATAGGAATTTGGAAGTTTCTTAACTGCAGCTACAGACACATGGCAGGAGGCTATTGCTATGGAGCCAGGAGCTGACCTTTGACAAGAAATGGATTTCCCAAAATCAGTTTCTTGTTCCACAACAGGGATTTTACCAGATTAGAGGTATGTGGGGACTAGTCCCATGGTAGAGCTATTCTGGAAATACACAGAAATCACCAGTGGTCTCTTCCTGGATATTTGGAAAAGGCTTCTCATGAAAACTTATCCATGTTTTGTCAGATTATCTGAACAAATACTCTTCTACAAAGAGAAGCCTTCCTGATTGATGGGTAAGGGTAACTATTTTTTTTTTTTCTTTTAATTTGAGAAAATGTTTCACTGGAAAATTTCAACTAACTGTAATAGAAACTGCAAATTCATTTCACATATGCTACCTTGGTCACCAACTGGCATGCTAAATAAGTAACAATTTATAACGTGAAGCAATCTGAAGCCATTCCCCAACAGTTAACACATGGAAGGCATGACTATGCATGAACCATTTGCAGGTTGTTATGTTGCACATTTTCCTTCTCAAAAAAGTACAAAAAATATTATTAGAGAGGTGTCAAATGTCTTAGAGTATTTGGCATGGCCATTTTCACAGGGCTGTTTATATTGGGGTTTTGCCGGTTTCTTGTGTATGGATTTTTCAAAAACCATAAAATGGTATTTAACAAAAATTTTATCAGTAGTAATAAGCTGATTTCCCATGAGAAGATTCAACTTAAGCTCAACTGGTCTTTTCCCATTTAGAGCCATCACCAAAGGTGAAAGCATGGCCTGTTCCGTCCTTCACTGGATCCACTTGAAGTGGAACGTCCCCAATTCAGCTAAAGCAGTGAGAATGGCAGAACAGCTGTTTAGGAGTGAAAAGCAAAAGGTAATGGTTTAAATAGTCACAGTCTCTGGCAAGTCCCCAGCACCATACATGGCTTCCAGAGGGCAGGGCAGCAGCCACAAGCACTTCCTCTCTGGAGTGCTACCAGAGAAAGCTCAAGGTGGCTAAACTTGGATTTTGCTGCTTTCTCTCCCCACTCCATTTTTGCAACCACAGAAGCAGTGGCTAACGTGCCTCTATGGCTACACAAGGCGGGTATGGATGTTTTGCTGCACTGACAGCAGCTACCTTCTCCGTCAGTCCTGCTGGTGTGTTGGGTATCCTAACCTGGGAACAGGGCTAGGTAGATGCCTTATTCCTGTTGTCTTTCTACAAAAGAGGTTCCCTCTCCTTCCCTCACACTTCCCTAAAGTCTTCTTCCCTAAGTGTGTTTGTACTTTTCTGAGGACCTGGGGGACATTTCGATTGTGGTCCTCGTGACTTTGTAACAGTTCCTTCATTGCTCTGCTGAGATGAGACAGGCCGAAACATTCACTGTGTAACAACAACTGAGACTAAGGGGTGAACTCAGTATTTGAAAAGTTTAGGTAGCAGTTTGTCAATTATTCTTCTACTTACCAGCTTGTTTCCTACTGATTAACTGTCTTCTGTTCTTCAGACTGAATCCAGTCCCTTGCTGTAACAGCCTAGCGTGTCAGGTAATCCCTGTCCTGACATTAACAAGCACTGTTTGACAGTGTATAAATCCTCCCACTGTTTCTCAGAAACCATCCCATACTATCACTTCAGATTCTCAGTATTCTCCTAATCTCTGATCTAAATTTCCTTTAGTCATTTACTTCATCTTTTTTCTTATATGTCACTTGTTACCTGTCCTTATAGATCACTTACATAGGGCAATCATGTCCCCTCTCCATCCTCATTTTTGTAAGACAGTGGAGGAGCAAGCATTTCTCTAATTCTTGTTGTATGGTAAATCTGTTCCAAATTATGCTTTTCTTCCTTCAGTTACAGTTATGCTTCCTCTTTTTTTACAAATAACCTGGCCAGAACTGTGTGTTCTGTGCTTACTGACTCTTCACCAGTCACGTATAGCACAATGAATAATTCCGTATCTCAACAGTTAAAAAAAATCCAGGATTGTATCAGGGTTTTTTATAGCTTCCTGTTCTTTCTCATCTTCTATCATTTCCCATTAATAAACTCTCAGGATCTAGCAATAATTTTTCTCAATAGATGTACATGGTTTGACACTTGCATGACCACAATTTTTCCATTTCTACTATCCCAGTAGTCATACAGGTCGGTTTCTTTCTGTCTGACATTTTCCTCCTCAGTTTATTGACAGCATTTTCTCACTTGCTGCCAAACCAAAAGATCGATTTCCGGCTTTTTTGTGCCAGGGTCACTGATGAAAATATCAAGTAAAATTAGTACCAAAGCTGATCCTCAAAAAATGCGTAAGAAGTGTGTTTCCAGACAGGAAGCTCTTCCTAACTCATGATCCATTTCCATAGGCCTTTTAACAGGATCTTTTAGACCTGACAACTTTTTAGCAATTCCATCTTACTCTGTTTCAGTAAACATTCTCCATGTGGCTCATTATATAACCTGCTTTACTCAAGTCCGAAGAGACGAGAGCCTGAGCACTGCCTGTCTGCAGAATATAATTTCCATCACAAGAACAAAAGCAGACTGAGTTAGGTTGACTTTAGTCTATGTTAGGTAAATTCAAGGGTTATGGTATTCATGTTAGCTTCATGTCTCCCATTAGTTTTTCACCTGAAAATGTGTTCTACGTACCTAACATACTACTGAGGTCAGCTTAATTGTCTATACTTGGCGAATTCCTTTTTTCTTCCTTCTCGTAAGCAATACTGTGCTTGCTGATCTATAGCCAGTGTCCCAGATTTTTGAACATCTTATGGTCAAGGCTGTCGGTTCTGTCACATTTGGAAACTTAGTCAGCTCAGCCTCCCCTAGCTGAGATTCTTACATCTTTAGATAAAATCTGTTCTAAGTTTTCATTCCCTTTATACATTCTGCCTTTAACCCCAGAGGTCAACCTTTGTCATTTGGATTTTTAAGACAAGTGTTGCTATCATCATCATCATCATCAAAGTGAGAGAAAGCTCATTCAGACAAATCTCAAAAGTGTCATTGAATCTACTGAAAACAAGTAGTCTCTGGCTGGGGAAAAAAAAAAAAACCATCAGCCCATAACATTGGTATGTTAAGACTGAAAACAGTTGTTTTTGGAGATGAGCAGACACTTCCCAGCACCACAGCCAAACTAGCATTCCGGTAACTGGGAAGGAGGAATGGGGACCAGCATCTCCTGCATTCTGGGCATCATTACCTCAAGTCCAAAACCACCCAGCAGGTGCAAGCTCCTTAGGGCTCTCTTGACAAAGTGGGCAGACTCCTCCAAAACTGTAATTGAACTAAAGATGAGGACATAGAACCAGAGAATCATCTGGGTTGGAAAAGACTTTTGAGATCAAGTCCAGCTGTTAACCCAGCACTGCCAAGGCCACCACCAAACCACGTCCCTAATTGTCACATCTACATGTCTTTTAGATCCCTCCAGGGATGGTGACTCCACCACTGCCCGGGGCAGCTCGTTTCAATGCTTGACCACCCTTTCAGTGAAGAAGGTTTTCCTTACAGCCAATTTATACCTCCTCTCAGGCCATTTTCCATCCTATTGCTTCTTTCTTGGAGAACAGACCAACCCCTCCCCCCAGAGCACTGATCAAGATATGAAACCAAACTTGTCCCAACGCTGAGCCCTGGGGAACCCCACTAGGGACTGGCTGCCAAGTGGATGTCATTCCATTCACCACCACTCTCTGGGCCTGCCCATCCAGACAGTTTTTCACCCGGGGAACAGTGCATGTGTCCGAGCCATGAGCAGCAGTTTTCTCCAGGAGAATGCTGTGGGAAATGGTGTCAAAGGCTTTACTAAAGACTAGGCAGACCAGATCCACAGTCTATCCCTTATCCACTGGCAATTGCCACATGATTATGCTATGAAGAAAAATTGAGATTTCATGCTGAACTGAAGGGAAATCCCAATGAGCACTTGACTGTTCGTTAATTAGTGGTTTATTTAGACAGCTGAAAACTGGTTTTGTGCTGCAGAAGTCACTGCATTTAACACATTTCATAAAAATGCTAAAATTATTGCCTTTGCCAAAAGAAAAAAAATCTTAAATAAATTTTGTTCATTTCAAATTCTTTTCATTTTGGAAAGACTAGTCTCTGGGATGAACTCTAGTACTCTCAGCTGCTCCTCATAGGACTTATGTTCCAGAGCCTTCACCAGCTCCGCTGCCCTTCTCTGGACTTGCTCCAGCACCTCAATGTCCTTCTTGCACTGAGGGGCCAAGAACTGGGCACAGGACTTGAGGTGTGGCCTCACCAGTGCCTAGTACAGGGGGACAATCACTGCCCTGGTCCTGCTGGCCACACTGTTGCTGACAGTCTAGCCCTGTTCAGCTCACCTTAACTAACTTCTGAGACCAAGCTCCAAATGCAGCTTTGTGATCACTCGTAACTAAAAAAAATTACTCAAAACCAACTTCTGCCCACCACTGTGTTGCACAAACAAGGATTAGTGTCTGTTTTAGTGCACTGATGCTGAGCATTTTTCCATTTAAAAATCTCTCTGCTGGAACTATCTCACTAAAGCCCCAAAGGTCTACTAAACAACAAAGAACAACTGAAACAAAAGAAACCCAAGTTGGTTCTGAGCATTACTTCTCAACCAGGGCTGAAGAAACTCAAACATTATCAGCTAAGGTCTTCAAAAACCATTTAAGAATTTTAAATATGGTTTGTTGTTTCCTTTTTTGTTTGGTTGGTTTTTTTTCCCCTAGAAGAAAAGATATTTAAGAGTTTCTTGGTAGAACGAATAATTTACAGGACTATTATGTTTTTCTTTCTTTAAGTATGACTCTTATTTGCCTAGTCTAATCTCTCTCCAATTCATTTTGCCTTTGCTACACATATCTTTCCAAAAAGTTACAATAGCTGGGTAACTGGCATTTCCTTTAAAGAAAAAGAGGAGAAACAGCCAGAAAACCATTATTTCTTTTAGAATACAACTACATCCTTTGGGTTGACTACTCTTTCTTGGGATAGATGCCAAGGACCTGTAAAAATGGGGCTTGGCTCCAGATTTCCAGTACGTAGGTATTAATTTTCAGGTCCGCTGCCTGTTCCCTTAGCCTGGGTTGGTCTTGCTTTACTTTTTTTATACTGCTGTTGATTTCTGAAGGCCTTAAATCAGAATCATTGTGCTTAATTTACCTAGAGTGGGGTCACATACAACTTAAAACACTGTTTTATTGTCATATCATGTCCAATTGGTTTACACACACTACTCATACAAGGAATTGCTTGGAAAAACATCCAATCAATACCTTAAAAAGCATAAGAAAGGAATTACTTCTACCTCAGTGTACTGAAGGCACAGTGCTTTGCAGGTACTTTTCTGAATGAGAACAATCAAATTCCATAACCAGCAGTACAATACTGCTCTACAGCAGGAAGGGGGAGGACAATCCCTGAAGTCTTTCTTAGAATGGCCCACATGAACTGTGCAATAGCAAGGCTTTGTTATTTTAAAATATCATTTATCTGACCCTACAAGCAGGAGAAAAAAAAAGGATTTTTGAGTGTGCTATTTTAATGGAATGGTGGTGGAGCTGTGTGTTATCTAATCTTGAAAATGTCTTTTTTTCCTCTCTTACATAACCATCACATCCTGATGGTAACACAGTGAAAAACTTGAAAATTGAGGGTTTTTTTTCTAGTTTAGTTAAATATGCCAAAGGTGAAATAATACACCAAAACCAAAGCTCAAAGAATCAACTGTAGTTCAAAGATACAAGAACGTCAACACTGGGTAATACCAAGGTCCAACTAGGCCCAGGACCATTTCCAACAGGGATAAAAAATAATGTCTAAAGAATAAGGACGAAGTGAACATAGAGTCTAGATTTCTTGTAAATAATCTCCCAGATTGCAGACATTTCTACAACTGGTGGGAGCAATATAAAATGTCAGGCTCCCTACCCATCTATTCATCCATCCTACTCCAAATCCCTTCTTTCACTGTTTCAGTTTTAAAGAGAAAGATGATGGGAAAAACCTCAACTCTTCTGATCCAAGACCCTAAGGCTGGCAAAGCCATGAGTATTTTGTTCCTTTACATGGGAAATTATGAAAAATAGCTGATTGCATTGATTGCAGTCATGACTGCTTGAATCATTAGTATAAACACTAATGTATGAACTTTTATAGGAATCATTGGAAGTGGAAATGGTGGAAACAAGTTTTCATTTCTACTTGTTTCAAATTGTTCCATCAGAGGACAGCTTTACTATCCTAATTCCAATCCCACAAGCCCTTGGGCTTTGTCCTGTTTTATTTTATTTCTGTATTTCCACGAGTAATCTAATCTGAAATGCAAATAAACTACTGTTCTCTTTAACAGTATTTTTTTCAGAGTTTTTCTTGTGTCCAAATTGGCTAAGTCCGATACTTTGTGAGGGGTCAACTCACGCTTGACATGTGGGCACCAGAATCCACAATCCATTAAAACCATTCATAACAAATCAAAGCAATTTACAACATCCCACCATGACTCAAGTTCACACTACAGATATCTATTTTACTTTGATCCTTAGACTGTCATTTCCTAGCTCACTCAATTTTTAATTATTTACTGTGAGACACTTATCTTTCCTATCCATGTTTAAAATATACCCATGGTCCCGTCATACTTCAATTACCACAACACCTTTTTTCTTTGACTTTAGGAACTTGAAAGACACTGTGGAGGCGAAGGATGCAGCTTAGTGTAGTTGAGTTCAGAGAAAACACCTGGACATAAATTCAGATGTAGCTGGTTCTTTCCAGTCATGCCATCTTTGCCCATATCGCTCTCTCAACAACCTTCAGCATCATCCTCCAGCCTGCCATACACGGAATATGGCTCAGGATAAATATAGCTTTGTTCCCTTCGTAAGGCCATTTATTAATTCTCCTGATGTGCAAGCTTTGCTTGGAAGGTTTTAAAGGTACTGCTATATTTATCTGAAACGTCTGGATTTATGACAGCCTTCTAACACAAGGGGAAAAAAAGGCATTGTAACAATTACAAACACATAGCACTTATGCAATAGGCTCCAAGCTTTCATTAGAGGCTGGCACGCACCTGGAAAGCCTAAGCATTTCCCCCCTGTGACGACTTTAGGCAGAACAGATCAGGTGCTTGCCCGCAGCGCTCGCCGGTGTCCCACAGCGGCGGGGAGCGGGGCTCGCTGCCGCCGGGCTGTGACGGCACCGCGGGGGCACAGCGAGCGTCCCACCCGTCCTGCCAGGGCTGGGAGCACTCGGGAACACAGCGGGGGAAACAAACCCTAAGGACAAACAGCTTTTCCTTAACCTTCTAACTTTTATCTTATCGTGCCCTCCATTAAAAGACTAACACAGAAGGAAAAGGGGCCAGCCTAAGCGGCCCAAGGCGAGCGCGGTAGCAGCCGCAAAGGAGGGCGGCGGACGCCGGGTGATGTCTCCGGGGCCACGGCAGCTACAGATCCCCGTTCCCCGCTGGAGAACCCTCTCCCCGCCCCAGCGGCTCTGTCCCTCTATCCCTGCCTCCNGGGCACCGACGCCCCTCTGCACGGGCGTTCCCGGACGGGCCCGCCCCGCCCCGCCCCGTCCCCCCCACGTGACCCCGCGCCGTTGGCGGCGCGCGCGTGGAGCGGTGTTTTGTAACCTCCCCCCGCCTCCTCCCCCCCCCCGCCCGCGCCGCGCCCGGAG
>VWZT01012036.1:475316-488049 GCA_013397055.1 Pachycephala philippinensis
GACAGCGGGCTCGGGGGACTGGGGGTGGGGTGGAGTAGGTGGATGTGCCCTTAGCCTCTAGTACGGGGCCGTCAGCGATCGACACGAGCCGGTGAAGAGCGTCCGAAGTTTTCTCGAGTTTGAAGGGATTCGAGGAACCGCTCCATTGGGAGAGCGGAGTGGAGGGGACGTGCAGCTGCCCGGCCCTTGGTTGCGCGCCCAGCCTGGTAGTGGGGTACACTTGTTCCTGCTCACTCCAGAGGTGTGGGGGAGCGTCCCACATGGGCTCCGTCGTGTCTCCCCCCGCACGCTTCTGTGGGACTTGTTTACAGAGGAGTTTGTGAGCTCTGCTTCGTTTTGTGTTTGGTAATCGCAGTGCGCGGGCAAAGAGAAATTCCGTTGGTGTATTTAACCTTGTTTCCTGAGAGAGAGACCTATTTTCAGTCTTAAGTGTCACCAAGACAATTCCCAGCAGGCCGGGCCCAGTTGCATAAGCAGACAGGCACGGAGGGGGACAGGTTGTGTAATGGCAGTGACATCATAGGTGGGTGTGGTTGGAGTTTTATATAGTGTTGGAGAGGGTGCAAGAGGGGAGGTAGAGGCACGCTTTTAGGTTATCCTATATCCGTCGCAATATGTGTGTGGCTGGTACCATGGACTCTTAAGATACACTCAGTTTTTTCAAAGTTCACTCTTTGTAGAGGGAGTCAAATTTGTGTGATTGATGTACCTAAATGGGTCCGGTGACGGATTCCTTTGTTGTTTTGACTATGGATCTTAACACCTGGTGACATGGGAGGTTCTGTTATGGTTTATGCCAGGATTTTTTTTTTCTGTTCTGTAATTTAGGAATTAATATTTTTATAGATTAAGTGTATTACGTTTGTACAGTTGTCTGCAGTGGAGGGAAAAAAAACCAAAAGCTTGTATAAGTCTAATCCTTCCAATCTGTTCTGGGGAGATACATTAGCTCTAGTTCCAGAATAAACTGTTCTCAATGTACTTGGGATTAAATCGAAGATCTATTTCATATGCTTTTTGGCAACCTGATTTTAAGGGGTTCAGTTTTGGGTATCAATTCTACTTCATTTTCCACTTTATTTCCAAAGTGTAGGATATAGGATGGATTTTAGATCTTGAAACTATAAGATGCAAACTTCTTCCTGTAGTACAGCATTGAGTAATACAGGTCACAAAGAAATCTCAGTAGCTTTCAGGGTAAAACTGATGAATCCAGTACTGATGACAAATGTTTACAGGGCTCCTGTTTCATGTTTCAAGACTGCTTTGAAAGAATAAAAGAGTAAATTAATTACACAATTTTTGTTAATCTTTCTTTTATGGATTTAGGAATATTATTTAGCTATTTATGGGGAAAGAATTTTGATTCTTTTTTATGTGAATCTACATCTTCCATTTTGGCTTCAAAAATGTGTTTAAAATTCGAGAATACTTACCAGCTGTGATGCTTATTCAAAATTTGATTATTCAAATTCAGTACATGTGCTAGAATTAAGTGCTAGAAGCTCAGTTTAAGGTTCATTGTACGATTCTTTCCTGCATCTCCAGTCCTGAGAATTATCAACATTCCACATATTCTGGTAAAGATACTGAAGAACTTAATGAGTCAGAGTGCAGACATACATTAAATGTGAATTTAGAGCTGTGGGTTTACAACTACAAATTGAAGGTGATTCCAGACCACTAGATAACAAATTAATAGCTGCTGGTATATTTGCCATCTTCCTCCAGAACATGGATTTTGAAGACACTTAGAGATG
This sequence comes from Pachycephala philippinensis, assembly GCA_013397055.1. Classification (NCBI taxonomy): domain Eukaryota; kingdom Metazoa; phylum Chordata; class Aves; order Passeriformes; genus Pachycephala; species Pachycephala philippinensis. Next base: position 477,077 of record VWZT01012036.1, read on the forward strand.
GAAAAGATGTAGCGTAAGAAATGTAAAAATCATTCATGTTCTGCTTCATTGTTTCCTTACTGCTGCTTCATCTGTTTCTTTTTAATGCACATAGTTTAAAAGTTGTGATAAACATAAATCTGATGTCCTGAATAAGGCATTGATGCTAAACCTTTACTGAAGTGGCATCTTTTCATAACTTTCCTACATTTGTGAAACATTTGAAAGAGTCCTCTTTGCCATGGTACAAAAGTGACTTTCAAAAGCCATAAGGAATGTTAACATTCATATAGTTAATATATTCATTGCAGGAATTGAATAGTTTAATTAAAGGATGTCTATTGAATTAAAATACAAGTGCAGCTTGCCTTTAATCAGGTGTCCTGAAACACACCACTGATGGGTTGAGTTTGGTCTGAATCTCGCTCATTCCTGCTGGAGTGGGCCTCAGGAGATCTGTTGAGCAACCAGTCTCCTGTTCAAAGCAGAACAAATACTGAGATCGCAGCAGTTTGCTTAAGGGTTTGTACAGCTTGATCATGAAAACCCACAGGCTGAGGATTCCACAGCCTCTCTGGGCAACCTGCTCGAAGGTTAATTAGCTTCATAGTGAAAAATATTTTCCTTATTTCAAGTCTTAACTGCCCTTGTTTTAGTTTATAATCATAGTCTCTTTCGGTTTTTCACTGCGTACTTCAATAAAGAGTCTTCTAGGTAACCCACTTCTGGATTCTGAAAAGCTGTTGTGTTCTCCCAATGCCTTCAGGAGCTAAACAAGCCCAGTTCTCTCGGCACCTTCTTACGGGTTGTGTGTTCCAACTCTGATTATTAGGGTGACCCTGTAGTACTGTGTTAATAAATACTGTGTCCTAAAGTAGTTCTACATAGTGTTTTTGATGTGCATGTCTTTTATTTTGGTGAATTTGGTATATTAAGAACCATATAAAAAGCATGCAGGTTCAGCTCAGAGGTAGTGCATTTATTGGTATGTTTATACTGACAGTAAGAGCAGATGGTTTGGAAGTAGTATAAAACCTAAGAATAACTATTGAATGGGATTTTGTGTGTATACCCTTGTATACTTTCCTGTTAATGTAATAATAACAACTGATACACACAGCTCTACACTGCAAGTACTTGGTGCCTTTTTTTAATTAAAATCATTTGTCTTTGGGATGTTAGAAGTGAGTGATATCTGTATTTACAATATATTTGGTTGCTGAAATTGAAAGTTCAAGAACAAATTGTGCTTCTGCTCTCTTTAGTCTTTGGTCCAAAGATTCAAAATTAGCTTGCATCGTCTCTTTAGCTGAAAAACATTAAAATATATGCTGAGACATTGCAAAATTGTTTTTTCATGGTAACAAAGCCTAGAAATAGAATTGTGATCTAAAAAATTGGATAGATAAATTTAGATAGAAACAGAATTGTTTAGGTTGGAAAAGACCTCTCAGATCATTAAGCCCAACCATTAGCCCAGCACTGCTGAGTCAACCACTGGACCATGTTCCTAAGTGCCATATCTACATATCTTTTAAATCCCTCCAGGGATGGTGACTCCACCGCTGCTCTGGGCAGTCTGTTCCCACACTTGACAACCCTTTTGGTGAAAAATTTTTTCTGATACCCATACTAAACCTCCCTTGACACCATTTCCTCTCACTATGTTGCTTGTTACCTGGGAGAAGAGACAGCCAACCCCCACCTGTCCACAACCTCTTTTCAGGTAGTGGTAGAGAGTGATAAGGTCCTGCCTGAGACTTCTTTTCTCCAGGCTAAATTCAGCCTCTCCTCATCAGGCTTGTGCTCCAGACCCTTCACCAGCTCTGTTGCCCTTCCCTGGACTCACTCCAGCCCCTCAATGTCTTTGTAGTGAGGGGCCCAAAACTGGATACAGGATTCAAGGCATGGCCTCACCAGTGCTGAGTACAGGGGGATGATCAGTGTCCTGGTCCTCCTGGCTGCACTAATCCTGATACAGGCCAGGACATCTTTGGCCTTCTTAGCCACCTGGGCACACACTGGCTCGTGTTCAGCGGCTGTTGACCAGCGTTCCCAGGTCTTCTGCCACTGGGCAGCTTTCCAGACATTTTTCCCCAGTCTGTAGCACTGCAGGGGGTTGTTGTGACCAAAGTGTAGGACCCAGCACTTGGCTTTGCTGAACCTCGTACCAGTAGCCTGGCCCATTGATCCCCCTGCAGAGGCTTCCTGCCCTCCAGCAGATCAACACTCCCCCCCAACTTGCTGTCATTTGTGAACTTAGGGTGCACTCGATGCCCTTGTCCAGATCATGGATGAAGATATTAAAAGGACTGGCCCCAATACCAGGCCTTGAGGAACACTGCCAGTAATCATCTACCTTTGATCTTCTGAATATTAACATCCAGTTTGTTATATCTATTGATCATTCAGTGACAGTGTTTGTATGTTCAGCAGCAGAGTTGGGGTCTCAGCTAAACTTTGTTTTGTACTAGTTCTGTTGGAATCATGCATTTCTCTTGGAAGAAAAAAGTGGATAAAATGTGCCCCTGCTGTTGACTTGAACTCACTTTTTTATCTTTAAACTACCCCTCATTTTCCCCCTAGGAAAAAAGGCTCAGAGTTCCTCAGGTCATGTTCTGCACTTGAAAGTCTGAAAAAGATGAGCTTCCTCTGATTCTGTGCAAATAGGCAGCTTACCAGAGAACAAAGACCTGCACTTACTGCTGCCTCTGAACAAAGGAGTTTGGTTTCCTACTAACTCTGTTGGACACCAAAGAGTCAAATACAGCGTGAAAAGCTATCTGAAGAGTTTAATCTGAGCTCTCACCTTACTAGGCTATAGCAGTCACAAAACACAGCCACAGGAAATCAGGCTTCAGAGTTGTTCTGCTTGCAGAATTAGTGTTTGACTCAGACAAAGAGAGTTTCCCAGACCGGTTAAAACAAACATTTTATTATATTAAATACGAAAATGAAACAAACCAGCTTTGGCAATCTTTATATTTGAGGGGAAACTGTCAACTCAAAAGAAAGACAAATCAGGAAGACACTTTAGTTTCAGCTAAATGAATTATTCCCTGATTTTCTTAACCCTTTCTTTTCCATTAAGATCTTTTTACATTTAGCATTGTGAATCTAAATACAAAGCAGTGTGTTGCAATCTGTGGGGACATTGGCCAGGATGCTTTGTAGCTGTAGAACAGGCTAATGCTGGAAATTTCTGAGAATTTATACTAGACATTTATAATAAACTAAGACAGAATATTAAATTGAAATGATAGCCTCCCAAGAAAGCCTTTTTTGAAACAAAGAACTATTTGATTTTAGTATTGTTTACAGCAGACAAACCTTTGACTAGTTTATCTCATTAAATGAAAACGAGGTATATTTTTAAAAACAATTAAGAGCAAAACAGTGTTCTGGCATTTTTTCCAAGCAGCAACTGCAATTAGTTGTGTTACAAAATCATAGGTTTAGTGGCACGGAGGTGGGTGTCCTTCTCATTTAAAGGTTGCTGTACTGGAAGTGCAAACTGCTTTCTGTTGAACATGAAAACTTGTCTTTACTGAACACTTTCTGCTTTTTCCCCGCTGTAGAAGTTCCCCTACTACAACTCCTTACAACAGGGCTGCCAGCTGGTGCTGAAGGCTTCTGGAACTGGCTATCTGTTTTTATCACACAGTGATAAAGCCTGGTTCTGGTACCTCCCAGATGGATTCCACTATGAAGTGGCATCTACAGCCATAGTCAGAAGGGTCGGGCACTATAAAAACAAATTGCAGTCTGCAGAAAAGCTTGGGTGTTTGAAAGCATTTGTAATACTTAGACTTTTAATACAAGTGTGGTGAATTCCCAGGTTTCTGTGGTTTTGATTGGATGTACTGTAAAGATAAAGTTTACTTAGTCCTCTGTTTTTGTTGTCCCGGCAGTAGTGAACAGTGCTTTGTGAGCCTCACACAATATATTTGAAAATAAATTTTCTTGTTGCTGCAAGATACATTAGGAACCAAAATTTGTTCCTTAACTTACAGGACACAAACCAGGAATTACTGCCACTTTTATTATCCAAACACTAGGGAGTGAGGGAGAGGGTACTCCAATAATTTTGGAAATATTGTACAAAAAATTGTAATTATGACATATCACTATGAAAGCAAATCTAATTAAAAATTACAAAATTCTCATTTTTAAAAGATTTCACGTAATTTCTGTCTGCAGATTCCAGTGACTTGATGCTAAGAATTTACAGAGCTGAGTCATATGTTGGCCTCCAAGAATATAAAACAGCCATAGAAGATCTAAATTTTGTTATTTCTAAAATGCCAAATTGGCCAGAGGTAAGTTGGTATGAACTCACCATTTTTCAATATTGTGTTTGTCTGTAAAATTAATAAATTATATTGCATCGATTTAAAAACCTAAGTCAGCTACTTTAAATGCTATTTTTTAAAACATGCAAAATGCTAAATGCCATCTTTAAAACAGTTAACTTGTATGAGAGAGGATCCTGATGAGTATGGCAGGTTAGAGCTGGTTGACGAATATAATGAGAGTTGGAATAGTTCATGGTGATGTAACCTGTAACAGCTGGGGTTTGGGGCTTGTTTTGTTTAGTTGTTAATTTTTCTAACAGAGGGACACTTTGCTGTTTTAGCTTGGAAAGTTTATCTTCAAAAAGCCCAAATAAACTCAGTGGGAACTGAGCTTTGCAAATAGCATGGGCAGCTGGGGAGTCTGTGGTCTTCAGAATTCTGCCTGTTGTAGCACTGTCTAAACTGAACACAGCAGGAGCAGCAAGATCTTGTCACACAAGGGGAGATAACTGCAGTTGTCTTGGTTTCTCCTGTGTTCAGCAATTCTGTGGCTACTGCAAATTCATAAAGCCTCCTGCTTTTGGCCTCTCAGTGTTGGTAGTACTGTCTACTTTTTTCTGTATGTTTGGAAAGAAGCATCACTTCGTCTAACTGAGCTTGGTTTGATGGATGGATTCCTGTAACAGTCTTTACCTCTGTAGGGAAACAAACTGTCTGTAAGAGGAGGATTAGCAAACTTCCCCTCTTCAGAATTCATCCTGAAGGAAACTGCCCAAATCCATCAGAGGATCCGTGTCCTCATCTGACAGTTTTGTTGAACAGATGCTACTGTTCATACTGTCAGTCGTTCTTAGAAACTGCGCTCTGGGGTTTGGTGGAGTCTTTTTTGGGGATTTTTCTTTTTGTTTATTTGTTTTTTAAGTTTAGTTTCTGTAGTTTCTGGCCCATTATCCAAATTCCTATATACAAATAAATATTGTTGTTTTAACTTTTTTTTTAATAACTGTTGGTTTATCTAACTATTTCTATTACTGCCACTGCAACTTTTAAAAGTTGAGATAAGTTCTTAGTTTTAATGTCATCTAATTTCAAGTAAGTTCAGCAAAATCCAGTAGTCTTTCCTCCCCCTTTTTTTTTTCTTTAAAGGAAAACAATACACCAATTTTTTTTTTCTGAGCTGGTGTCTAATGTTCAAGCATAAAATACAGTTGGAAGAAGCAATTCATTCCAAGAGGCATTGTTTTGTTTTAAGAATATAGGTTGAGAGATATGTAAGGGATGAACAGTTGTGTGGATCTTTTTTTTTTTGTAGTCACCCTTCTCCTGAAGGCTGGAACCATAAGGCTTTTAATGAAAGAGAGGGAAAAAAAAAGTATCCTGTAAGCTGTTGTGTGAGGTTATGTAATAATTTGCATTTTCCGTCCCTCTTCTTCCTCTCCAAAGGCTCACAGAAGAGGGAAATTAAGGGCTGTGAATTCAGCACTAGTGAGGTGTTTAACCCTTTATATAAGACAAAACAAGTTAACTGGAAGAAGACTAACACCAGCCTGTCCTGTGACTATTTTCAAACACTGTAGTGAATGTATGTTAGACAAGGGATATGGATCACGCACACTGTGCACAGTTCCAGTTTGTTAGAGCTACATTCTTTCTGTCATGACAGGTTCTAATTCTAGCACTGTTGTAATGCCTGTAAGATCAATACTGCAGTACACACATTCTCTACAAATGTCTTCATGGTATCTCTTTCTCAGGTCTACTTCCAGAAAGGAAAAGTGCTGCAAGACTCTGGCTTTGTTGGTGATGCCTTACAACTGTTTCTACAGTGCTTAGCCCTTGATGAGGACTTTCTTCCAGCCAAGCTAGAAGTAGAAAAGGTAGTTTTATTTATTATACTAGATTCCTATCTCTGACTTGATTCCTTTATGAAACTCCATTATGATAGACTTTGAGTGTCTAAAAATCTTCATTACATACTGACACTGTTCAGGTGGCAGATTCCTTTTAAGATATTTCTTAAATCACACTACCTTGAAGAATTAGTCCCAATGTACGCATTTTACATACATATTTAAAAGTACATGTGCTTTTGAAGTTACTATATGAATGTGTAGAAAACTGGAAAACAGGCAGCAAGTGAAATTTTCTGAGTTGAAACCCTCTGTGCCCAGTTATTATTCTGTGATAATAAAAATTTACATTGAAAAAACTGCATAATACTGGATTGATAATGTCTAACTCTGTTTGACTTGTAGTAGAAAAGATTTCTGGATAAATTTCTTTCTTAGCAATGTAGGTACGTAGGTTTGTTTGTTTTCGACTCCACCTTCACGCTTACTGCTTAAATAAAGATCTGCTCATGAGAATAACTTCATGTAGATTAGCTTCTTAATTTTTGATACTTATTTTCATAAAGGTATGTCTAGTTTCTTTTTTGTTTTTATTAACATTGAGCTGTTTTTTCTAGATATTGTGTGATGTTTTGTCACCAGAGAAGCTAGGTGAAAGTCTGAAGGAATCTGCTTGGAATTCTCCCCATATTAGAAATAAACCTTTTATGCTTGGTTCTGAGGTGACTGCATCTTACTGCAACTTACAGCTTTGTCCTCAGCAGGTAACAAAAACTCTGCAATAACTTTGCTCTTTGACTGATGTGTAAACATTAGATGTACTGATACCCTGATTTGTCACACTAATTTTGCAGTGTAAATGCTGATTTTATGTAATTGGCTAAGTTGGAGGAAAAGAATGGTGGTTTGGGAGTAATTTATTTCCATTTAAAACTCCTCATTCTAGTGAACCAGAATGAGTAATAAATACAGTATTAGAAGGTACTGAAGTTTCACATTAGGGACTTCAAAATAAAGAGAAATATAAGTTTCATTTTTTTTGAAGCAGATGAAATACGATTTTTGTTTTGTTTGAAGCAGATGAAGATATTTGAATTGTTAATGCTAAGCAAATTTGAGTACTGTCTTGACTTAGAAATTTCACTGGTTAACTAATGGGTACCCACTAACTGTGGATATCAGTTTTGCTTATGTATCTTTGCATAGTCACATCTTACATACTTAAATTTGTGTTACTCTTAAAATACAGTTCAGTTCATCTTACTATTACAGAGTTTAGGAGGATCAGATGTACTGGAGCCTGTGAGTGGAGGCTTAAATCGTGCACAGTCTGCCCATGCTCTTAACTCAACAAAAGACCTTGCCAAGGAAGATGGCTTAAAGAGAGTGTCTTCTGAACCCCTTCTCTCTGGTCAAGGAAAAGGTGCTTTGTTAAAAAGAAAGCTTTCCTTTTCTGAACAGGATACAGTTGTATGTGAAGATGGAAGAAACAAACACAAAAAGCAGGGAGGTAAACAGTCACTTACTTTAAAATTAAAAGTATTTAGTGCCTTGTGCCTTTCTTTGAAGAAGTATTTTGTCCTGCTTTTCCTTAGAAAGTACAAAAAGGGACATGACACTGGCTTTTGGAACAGTTCCAGGGGATCTGATTGATGCATCAGATTTTGAGTGCTCTCTATGTATGAGGTAAGATTTTGTCCTTGATTCAATATTTGTTACAGATACTTGGCCGCATATCTGTTACGTGTATAAATTAAGGTACTTGTAAGTTGTTATGAGTTCTGATACCAGTCAATAATTTGCAGCTTTTCTCTATCCCTGTGCTTAAATGTGTATTTAAATGTCACTTGCTACAGTGCTATATACACTATAGGACTATTTTAATCAAGTTGCCTTTTTGGTTAAACTTGGCAGTGTTAACTGGTAACCATAAAAGGATAGGATCGTTTGTGATTAAGTATTAGGGGTTCTTCAGTCAATAAAAATTATTTTGGGAAGGCTAATGCTTAGAAAGTATAGCCTGTGAACTTTTTATTTGTCTGGGAGACATAGATGCTTCAGAATGTTAGTCTCCTTAAATGTAGCTGATGATGTATTTGAAAACTCTTACTGAACTGTCTAGATTTTCAGAATAAATACCATAAAACATATGGTGTATACTAAACTATTCATAATTTTGTTATTAATATGTAATACTGCTGTTAAAACAACCCAGTTTCTCAAAGAATCACCTAATTTTGTGTATTCTGAATCTCTATGTAGGGAGACCAAAATCTTTGTATGTTGGGGTAAATGTTTAGTTACTTAGAGTTTTGGAATGTGTCCAGCTTCATCAGAAAAGTAGAATAAGGAGACTTGGGATAAATTGTTTCTTTACTTGGTTATAGTATAGCTAGTCTTAGAAAATGAAGAGGTTAATCACTGACATTTTCAGAAAAACACACACTGGCCATGACATCTAACTTGTAATAATTTTGTTTCAGGCTATTCTTTGAGCCAGTAACAACTCCTTGTGGACATACTTTTTGCAAAGGTTGTTTGGAACGGTGTTTAGATCATGCTCCACAGTGTCCGCTCTGTAAGGAGAGCTTGAAAGAGGTATTGTTTCTCAGTAAAGCTCACAAATACAAATACTGTATAATTTCAAGGCTGTTTCACTTGGACCCAACAATTTGGATTTGCTTGGGCTATGGATTACTGGTAGAATGGAATAACTAGGGACAAATTTTGTCAGTACAAAATTTGGGTCTTAGAGATTTTATGTTTCTGTGGCCATTTACTTTACAGGTGTAATTAAATCCTGCATATTTGTAAACTTTGGTAACTATTCAGTTAAACCTCTCTGTGATTTCTATACACTTTTCTTATTTGTATGGCTGTATATCCTAGGAAATCAGTTCTGTCTCTGGTAAGCATAGAAATACAAACTGAGTTAGACATTCGAATTGTCAGACACTAAGAACTTACACAGAGAATCTAATTTTCAAGTATTAGAGTATCATTAGGTTTTAAGTAGTGAAACATAAAAACTTCTGAGCTGTAAGTTCTTACGAGTTTTATGTCATGTTTCATAGATCTTTTTTTTTTAAAGCTGCATTTTCTCAAGCCATTTGTTAAAATACATGAAAAGAAATACTAGAAATACTAATATATTTTTTAAAATTGTTTACAGTACCTTGCAAGCAGAAAATATAGTATCACAGAACTGCTGGAGGAATTAATAATGAAATATTTGTCTGATGAATTATTTGAGAGAAAAAGAATTCATGCTGAAGAAACTGCTGAACACTCCAAGTAAGCTTCCTGTCTTGAAAAACTTGAGAAATTAGTATGGAAATCCTTTTTTGAAACATTTTAGTATTTTTATAGTCATTAATCACGGTATATTATGGGTGCAAGAAGGAGTATGAAGCTTGTCCAGGTCCCTCTGGGTATCATCCCATCCTTCAGTTGTGTCAACCACACCACTCATCTTGGGGGCATCAGCAAATTTGCTGAGGGTGCAGTCGATCCCTTTGTCTGTGTCATTGATGAAGACATTAAACAGTGCTGGTGCCAGTACAGACCCCTGAGGGACACCGCTGGTCACTGGGACTGAGCCATTGACCACTACCCTCTGGGTGCAACCATCCAACCCTTTGTTATCCATCTAACAGCCCACCCATCAAATCCATCTCTCTCCAATTTGGAGAGGATGTTGAGGGGGGAACTCTTTACAGAATTCCAGATAAATGACATCTGTAGCCCTTCCCTTGTCCACTGATGAAATCACTCCATCATAGAAGGTCACTAGGTTGGTCAGGCCAGGTTGGATGAGGCTCTGAGTAACCTGGTCTAGTGAAAGGTGCCCCTGCCCATGGCAGAGGGGTTGGAACTAGATGATCTTTAAGGTCCCTTCCAACCTAGGCTGTTCTATGGTTCAATGAAACATTTTTGCCCTTTCTGCGTGCACTGTCATGGAGCTTTGGTTTTAGCTTTGCTGCTGTTAATGAAATTGTCTTCAGTTGACTGCAGAGTCTCAGAGACTTTAATTTCTTGCCAAGCAATTCATGCTAGACATTAATCATATACAGATAGATGTGATCAAAAAAAAATGGGATTTTTTGTAAACGTGTTTATCTCAGAGAGTTCTACACGTAGAGCATAATGTGTTGTAGATAATGAATGTTGGAAAACTATTTAAAACTACAGCTCATGCAACTTATTTAAAAAACTCCATCCAGTAGAATTATGTTTTATAGTCTGAAAGGTATTAAAATTAAATACCTAGTAATGTTTCAATGATAACTTGTTTCTATCTACTATCAACTATACATACTTGATAAAATAGGTAAAAATACTTTGTTTTTCAGTTACGCCTGCTGAGGCATATTGCAAGGTGCAAATTACACACTGGGTTGCATCTTGTGATCTGGACTCCCTCCTTGAAAGTAATCTAAATGGTGACCTAGCTACTATGTAGTTAGTACTATATCTTTTTAGTTACAGGAAGACTGTGTCTCTGAGGGCTTAATAGCTTTTATAGCTCAAACTAAAGCAAAAATGAACAAGTAGCTGATACCCCTGTCCCCAAAACAGAGCCCTTCATTCACTGAGTGGATACTCACTACGTAGATAACAGCGTGTCTTACTGTCCAGTATGTATACAAATCAATACATAGGTATTCAGCCACTGTTATCAGTATGTGAGTTTGTCATTATGAAAGTTTCTACAACATATTTTGGCTTTGAAAAGAGTGCTTTAGTGTCGCGGGCCGCCCTAAAATCCCGGACAGCCAGGCGGTCCGGACAATAGCTCAGGGAGCCACCTCCTGACGCACCAGACTTTTGTTTCCTTGACCTGCCCTTC
>VWZT01012036.1:488148-510285 GCA_013397055.1 Pachycephala philippinensis
TAGGGGGAGGGATCAGGGGTGGAGGGAACCGTGGACCAGCCACAGAGGAGAACACCTGGGATTGACATAGATTATAACCAACGACAACTGGGGAGGGATTACAAGACCAATGGGATTAACAGAAGGGGAGAACTTTCCAGAAGGAGGGGGGGGGAACCTCTAGACCCCGCCCAGTGGGTGTGGCCTAAATCTCCGTCTCCTCCTTGGGGGGCGTGGCCCAGTAGGGAGGAGGTTCCTCCCAGGGGGCATGGCCTACCTCTGAGGGGGCGGAGCCAGCCTCCATCTCTAGATCTTCAGGAGGTGGGGCGGTTTCTGGGAAAGGATTTTGGGGATCGCCCCCAACACTTTAGGACCTCAAACATAGCAGACATACTGAAAAAAATGTATTGTCTTGGCATAGCTCAACGTTTAGATGTTGAAGGCATATATTTCTTTTTATGTTCTCTTGAAGCTTGACCAAGAATGTTCCAATGTTTGTTTGCACTATGGCATATCCTACTGTGCCTTGCCCTCTACATGTATTTGAGCCAAGATACCGACTCATGATTCGCAGGAGCATGGAAACTGGAACTAAACAGTTTGGGATGTGCATAAGTGATTCTCAAAATGGGTACGTTTACATTCTGATTCTAACCTTCCATCTCTTATGTCATTTTTAATTACGAAAAGCATCTTCTCAGAAGTGTATAATTGCATTACTGACAAGGTCTCTTTTCTAGTTTTGCAGATTATGGTTGCATGCTGCAAATTAGGAACGTTCATTTTCTACCTGATGGACGGTCTGTTGTTGATACAATTGGTGGAAAGAGGTTTAGAGTTTTACGGAGAGGGATGAAAGATGGTTATTGCACTGCAGACATTGAATATTTGGAAGATGTTAAGGTATTCAGAATGCTGTCTAAATACTTACTAGTATTAATATATCAAGATTTTTGCTTGATTTGTTCTTGAAAGTTCTTTCAGATTTTTAGGTCCCTAGAAGCTAGCTTAATTTAACAAATAAGAAAACTATCATTTTTGTTTCAACAATAGTTTGAAGCTGTAACTTTAAAAATATCACAAGACTTCTTTACCATTCAGTCATTAGCAGTCAAGGTTAAGGAGAATGCAAGAAATATATCTAAATATAGTTGAAATTGAGTGGGTTTTGATTTTAGCTTAAAACACCTTAATTGTTTCTTTATCACTAATCATATTTTCATAACTTTCCTCCTACAGGTTGCTGATGAAGAAGAACTAAAGAAATTGAGAGAGCTTCACAATTTTGTTTACAATCAGGCCTGCAGTTGGTTCCAAAACTTAAGAAACAAATTTCGCACTCAAATTCTTCAGCACTTCGGACCAATGCCTGACAGGGAGGAAAATATACAGGTGAGACATAATTTAATATTAATTATTAGATGCTTATTTCTAAAAATAAAAACCCTATTAATAACTGCTAAGTATTAAAAGAACAGCTCCCACTTTTTTCTCCAGCTTCAAAGGCAATAAGGCTTGCACCTTGTTTCTCTTACAATGAGCAACAAAAAGCAATTCTGTCACTGATCAGCAGTTACTCCAGGAATAGATGATATGCTGATGTGGTAATAAAACTAGTAAACTGAAAACACTTTAAGTTCCAGTAGCAGTTAAACTCTTAGTTTGTGTAAAACTGTTAGAATTCAAAGTGAAAAAGCCCTCTATTTTCTCCCCTGTGAAAGTCAGGGAAGAAACTGAAACTGCCACGTGCAGGCAGTTGAGGAAATCACAAGTAACACTTTCCTCCTTTCTGAGCTAATGCCATAAACTGCTGCAGCTGCTAAGATTTGACAAATATTTCTTAAGAAACTAGCTGCAGCAATCTATATTGATGATTATTATAAACAATTAATGAAGGTGAGATCCTGAGGGAGTGGAGGCTGTAGAAAACTACCATCTAAAAATATGTAAAATTTGGTTTTTAAAGCAGAGTTATATGTGAATTGGGATCTTAGGGGAGCTTGTCCCTCACCCATCTGCTACATACTTTTATGAGACTGTATTAACCTGTCTGAGGGGACTGTAGATGCTGTAGAGGCCAGTGCATGAAGGCAGAAGTGATTTTAGAACAATTTAGTGAAAATAGATTTAAAACAGCATACTAGGAAAGACGAATACGTGTGCAAAACCAGAGTAATTAGCTGGGCAGCAATACTGTGGGTATGTACCTGAGATTTATAATAGGACACAAATGTGTCAGCTGTGTGCAAGTGAGCACACAAGTGAGGAAATGTCATCCTGGAGTGTACCACTACCAGTAATATTTTTGCAAATCATTTGAGGTACTTAATATTCTCTGCAGTTGTAGGACCTCTACTGAGGAGTGTTAAGTCCAGTTCAAGGCCTGACATCTAATGGTTGCTGTTGGTACTTAAAGTACAGGAAGAAGTTACAGAATATGCTTTAACAGTTTAGGAGAAGCTTACTAAGTAGTCCTGCTCTGTCTAGAAGGTAATGAGAAAGGGAGTGGAATTGGGAGGTGACAGAGAAGTCCATCAAATAAAGGTGATTATAATGAAAAGATTAGGCTTCAAGAATATTAAAGCCTTAAGAACAGCATGAGAAGTATTAGATTTAATTTTTATCAGGGAGGTTTGTTATTGGGTGACTGTCCTGTACTTAGCTATCTTTTCCCAAGGAACCTATGAGCTTCCTATGTTGTCTTAAAAATAATTGCTTTATAAAGCTTAGTTTAAGTGTACTTTGTTTGACTTCTCAGTTGAGGAGAAGAGATCCTTTCAGCACTCTTCTAATCTCATAGATCTGGAATTCTCTCGTAGTCTTGGTCATTGATGACTTTGTCTTTCGATGTCTTCATGGTAGTCAATTATATTACATTGGTATGGGTAACCAGCTTATGTTTTATTTTTAGGCAATGCCCAATGGTCCTGCTTGGTGTTGGTGGCTTCTAGCTGTTCTCCCAGTAGACCCCAGATACCAGCTGTCAGTTCTCTCCATGATGTCTTTAAAAGACCGTCTGATAAAAATCCAACATATACTCACATATTTTTCTAGAGACCAGTCCAAGTGACTAACCGCCTGGGTCTTCCTGAAAAGTTACTCTGTTCTGGTTGTAGTAGCAGCTGGAATTTTTGCTGCCTTTGCACATCTAGCACTGGTTTGAGAAGTGTAATGGAACTGTTTTTTCTCTCCACCCTCTTGGCTTCCTGAACCACAGGGTTCATTGAATGCACACTTTCTTCAACTATGAGAGAAGACCACTGACAATTGCACAAAGTCAATCCAGCTAGATATGTTTTTTACGTTATCTACATTAAAATTTGCACTATGTAGAAAAGAACCTTTTTGAGACTTGATCATTTTAGCAATTGACTTTTCTAAGCTGTGGAAGTGCAGGACCTTAAGGCTGACAGTCCAAGTTTACAACATTGAGGAGGTAATAAAGGTTTTGCATATGTTTGCCTCATACAACTGTTCTTTTGCTGTTTGCACAAATATTTGAAATATAGTATTGAATGTCACAGTTGGATATTACTACTCTTGTTTAACTATCTTGACCATGAATATGGCAGAGATTTTTTTAAGTTATCTTGTAAATGTATGCATCACAAAACAGGTGACAGGAACTGTATGCTGAACTGAGAGCCAACTTTAAGGAACAAATGCAGAAAAAAGGTACTTCTGTCTAAAAATACTTAAACTGTGAATATGGTTTACATACCTAGGCCTGTACATGTTAAAGAGGAAACTGAAATCTAAATGCTAGTACCAGTTACGTTTCTACTGGGCTTTTCAGGCTGTTCTTCCAGAGCACACACTTAGTTTGTAGAGCTTAGAAGAAGAAATCTTAGAGTGTGCGTGCGTGTGTCTGTTGGGGATTGTGCATCCAGGATTCAAAAGCTTAAAGTTTTGTTTGACCCTTTTAAGTTGGTGCAAATGTGAGTTCTATGCCTTATTCATATCAATAGTAGAGCACACTGCAGTGGCAAGGTTAGCATCATGCTGCCAATAGGTACTTTTTGTAATTAAAGGTTTGCATATTTGTGAATATGTCTGATACTGGCTTTCTTGTATGTAAATCATTTGTAAAATATTTCTTAAATCTTGCTTTTGCTAATATATTTAATTTTCAATAAAAGCTAAAAGTTTGTAATATTTTTAACTTTGTCAGAAACTAAAAATCACTTTCCTTTTCCATGTGCTTCTATTCTGGGATCTTAAGTAAACCAGAAGCTGCTGTTTAACCTACATTAAGGTTGTGAGCACTTCATGACGTAACTGGTACGTACATAATCTGTTTCTGATAGTAGTACCTGTCTCAGACTGGTTATTGGTCAGACACGTTTTTTCCTGGTGTCCTGCTTTTCTTTCTACCTCGTTTAAATCAGGTATGAAGTTTGCATTTTGCAAAACTTAGAAGTTGTAGGAAACTGTCATCGCAGAGCAGTGAGGTGTTTCACTGACTTGCTAGTCAGATACTCTGGCCTTCTTCTCTTCTGGAGTTCAAGGCTGGAGATACTACAGGCAGCCTGAAACCTGCTGGATCATCTTCTAATGTCAGTTTCTATCTAGGGTAAATTTCCCCTTTAGGGTATGAATAAAGTCCTGGATGAATATTTGGAAAGCTTTATTTGCATAATAAAAGAAGAAATGGAATCCTCTATTTTTCCACTTCCATGTGCTATAAACTTAGAAATATATTCTTTGTATCACCATGATCTTCTTAAGAATGGAGGTGGCAGGATTTTTTTTTTCCTTAACAGTTAAAAGTCCCTGTAGCCAGGCTTGAAACACCCAAATAAACTAGTGGTAATTTTTTTTTTTGTCTTCTTGCCAAGAGCTTGAGTTTGAAATTAAGTATTCCCTATTCTGCTGAAAGATGTGGCTTTTAAGTGTCTTTATACGTTCCCATGACTTTTTAATACAGTAAAAATGCAAGTGTCAATTGGGTTACACTGTCCTGTCCTTAAAGGAGTTTTACTTCTGGAATATATAAACTATGTAAGGCAAAACTTTATTGAAGAAAACCAAAAACAATATAAAAAGAAAAGTTACTGTGTTTAACAAATGCTGCATTAAAGCTGATTATACATACTACTCTTCAGTAACCATTCCACAGATGTGATTATTGTAGGTGCTCTTGGTAATGATAGAAAATTGAGATTGGAGATGAAAGATTTTTAAGAGATTTCTCATCTTGGAATTTTTCTGAGTGAGTATTTTGTATACCAGATTTTGTTGCTTTGTGCAGTTACACTGGGGCAGAACAACAAACTCAACTGAATGTTTGCAAAGCCCTTTCAGTAAATAGGTTGGAGAGAGTACCATGCTGTACTTTGTACATTGTATTTTGAATTTGGGGAGTACTTTCTTATTCTTACAGTTATTTTTAAAATTTTCTTCCCCTTCCCTTCCCCATCACACAGCACAGTTTCTTTTGCTGTCGAACAATAAAACAGCAATTGGCTAAGGACAAAGTTCAGCCACCTTATATTATTATAGTAAGGTTCAAAATCAATGTAATTAAGCCTGAATGGTATGCAAGGGATCTAGATGAGCAAAAGGGAAAAGAGGAAAGCTCACTTCCTTCGTAGGCAAGGTACAACACCATTAATGATTAGTCTTACCTGATGATGAGCAACAGTCAACAAAATAGTCAGCCTCTCATTTTCTGTCACATTTAAGGGAGTCTCTTTTGCTGGGCAGCGCTCCTGGACCAGCCAACAAGAGCTACCCTAAATTATTGTTGGGGCACCTTATGAGATTGTGCCTTCTTTGTTCAGTCATAAGATTGACAAGTTGATGTAGAAATGTTCTTTATGTAAGCATGAGAACAAAACTAGATGTGTCTCAAAAGATTGGTGATGCATAAATAGCTATACAGTGAATCGGATGTGCGTGTATGTTAATATGAGAGAGCTCATAAACTTCAGCGTGGTGGGGTGGAGTCACCATACTCAGAAATATCTGCCTGGAAGTGATGTGTATTTTTCAAACCTTTCTGGCAAGGACCTTTTCCCAGTTTTGTTAAATTATGGCCAGAGATCTCACTGAAATTCTTAATTTATGATTAATACTCACCTCTAGCCTTTTACCAAACACCATTTCATGTAACAGCTTGCTGCCCTGGATGAGCACTGATGAACATTAGGTTTAGAAACTTCAGCTTTCTCAGTATGAAATGGCAACTTCATGTTTCTCCATCTCACTTGATTTTTCCTTCAACAATTGGCAAATATTTATCACATTCATTTTAGTAAATCGTTTCTGTGTGGGCTTTTTACTGGTCCTAAGTTTCTTTAAGGAAAATCTGCAAAGATGACTGTAAGATGTGTTGATGGGAGTGAAACTTGAAGCGATGTTAGAACATTTGTAGAAAGATGCTTGCTCTGAACCCCATGAAAGATGAGGCCAGATTCAGGCATTGCTAAACGCTTTATGAAACTTAAGTCATCTTTTCCGTTTTTTAAGTCATCTAATCCATTCCTTTGAGCTCTGCATCAATATGTGTGGGGAGGGGTAGATATCTGCTAATTGGTTAGCACTCAAATTGTGCTTTAGACTCACTTGCATTAATGACAAAGGGGACAGGGTAGAGTTACCTGCACAGCTGAGTCCTGGAAGACAGCACAGGGGAGCCCCACAGTACCAGGCTCTGCTCACTTGACATTGGGGCAGGGACAGTTCCCAGAGAGAATGGTTGTCTTTGAGTACTCTCAGGAGCAGCAGACAAATCACGTCTGCCTGGCCTGCACCTCACCAAGGCTCAGATGTTTCTTCAGTACTGACTTTGGCTGTAAGACCTGGGTATCTACAACTAGATTTATAACGGGAAGAAGGTTTTCCATTTAGTAGATGAAATACCTGTTTAAGGAAGATAGTGTCCATGGTATCATGCTGAAATCTGTCCATTATCCTTTCATTTATGTGCTTTTCTACAGTTAAGAAAGCCAAAAAACCTAAAGCTGTAAAATGTTTAATCATAGGATTTAAGATACTCTAAGGCCTTCACCAAAACAAAATAGAGTCCACTGAGCCTTGATTTTTGTGAAATTATGCTTTCCTGTACGCTTGTGACTGCAACTGCTTTTACGAGCAAAGACCAATAGCAGGATTGCAGTGTGGATTTAAAAAAAATAATTACACTCTTGATAGTAGAAGTGACGTAGTTAAATCGGAGTCAGAAATGTCTGTGAGGATATGACAGGTTCTCTAGGATGAAATGTTTTGAGTGTTAGAGAGAAACCAGTTGGTAAAGAAGTCTTTACAATTCCAGTTGAGGGGCTGGGTTTTGTTTGGTAAGTAAGTTAGAAAGATGTCCTATATTGGAAATAACTTTTAAAGCATACCGAATATGAACCTGTACTAGCTATGAAACTGGCCATCTGGTAGATGTTTAGCGTTAGAAAAGGGAAGTGATGTAATGGGGAACTGGAGGCTGTGCCATATTAGGACTAATACAGTCACTTTCCAATCCAAACAAATTCTCTGGAGCTTGGCATCTTAATTATATTATCTATTTGAGTGAGTGTTGGTTCCTTGTGCTCAAGAGCTTTCTGGTCTGTCAGCTCAGGATGTTTTTATCAGCATAAACAGCTATAGGAGGGGCTTGGCAAAGTGGGCTACTAGGTTTTCCCTGACAGTGCTCTAAGGGGAGGGGTGATGTTTCTTTTCTTGGTTTTTTCCTTCTTTCTCGTGTTTCCCCTCTTGCATCAGACCTCACTCAGTTCTGACTGAGAGTTCCTTGTGGGGGCCACAGCCCACCCTCTCCCTGCCAGTGCATCAGACCCATTCTCCAGATGCTTCAGCTGCCTGCTGGATGAAATCGTGGAGTCTGGGAAGCACCAAGTGAACGACAGCCCATTCTTTTCTGTGAAAAGCTCTGTCGTTGAAAAAGACTTGAACTTAATGCTTGATATTCACAAGCATCTGTTGAGCTTCTGGCAGCTTGTTTGCTGTACTATTTTTCTGTGAAGATGTCCTCCTACTGGTGATGACATCTGTCATCAGGAGGGGAGAGAGAGAGAAAAGCTGTTACAGTTCATTCTTTTACCAACTTCTGTGTAAATACATCTTCATTCCTTCCTAAAGAAGTTTTCAATTTTTCCTCCCACTGGGAACAACAAATCTAAGATCACCTTTGCACTCAGGGAATACTCTTCAGGAAGTAAATCCTGTGGAAAGCTCCCCACCTGTAGCTGAACTGACATTTCATAGTCATTCATACAGAAGAAAGATAACAGGACCTGTCTGAGGCCTGCTACAAGACTCCCAAGGCAGAAACCCAAAGCTCTAGAGGCAAGCTCTGTTGCAGTTATTTAAGGAAACAAACTGAGACTGTGTGGGGGGAAGAGGCGAGATCAAGATCTTGCCTTCCCACAGATCTCTGCATGCCTGCGGTGGTTAAAGTACTCTTCTAAGAATTGAGGGAAAGGTTAAGTTTTGTCCTTTCCTCCAGCAGAAAAGGGATCAAATTGCTTATAACCAGGGTGGCTGTTCTAACATGTAGAGTGCATGTTAGGTTTTGTGTGGATAGGTGTGCTTTGAGGTCCTGACTGGAACACTAACTTCGTGTTTGCTGATAAGGCTGATGGGTAAGAGGCTGTTTTGCTCTGTCAAGATCTAAAATGCTTCTGCAAAAGTGCAACAGCAGATGCTTAAGTGGCTTCAGGTAGCCACTGCACAGCAGCAGTGAGGAGCTTTGAATGCACGTATTTAGATCACAAATGGAACAGGGATTTGGGAACTGGGACTGCAATACAATTCTAGAGGCACTTAAGCTCTGCAGGAAATTCTGGTTTGTGTTGGGGGTTTTCTTGTTGTTTTGGGGTGGGTTTTTTTGGTTTTAAATTAACCCTCGATGAAATTTTTATAACTTTCTCCTCTAGTACATAGTTTGAAACAAGTCTTGAGTGTTCCATCAACATTTACACTTTATTTTTGCCTGAGGCTAGAAACTGATTGTTCTCAGGTGTACGCTTTTGGAAGTTTTGAACAGGAAGTGTCATCTGAAAATGCATAGGCCATGCCAACTGCAACACAATCCAAACACCGTGCAACTGGCACCTCTGATTTGATTTTAAAACATGGCTCAGAATTTCCACCACTATTTCACAATTAAGTTGCAGTGCTAAAGAAGCCACTGAGGCTGTAAGAAAAGGTCCAAATGCCCACTGCAGTGAAGGAACAATCATGATTTTTCTTTGGTATGAGTTACTTTAAAACAGGGACTGCCTTTATGCCATCCCCAAGAAGTCTAACGCACATCCTCTCCTAGGCCTTCAATTCACTTTTACAGCTCCCCACAGGCAGCAGATATTGAAACCATACCTTCACTGTTCTGGATAGATGCTTTAACCTTTGAGCTGTGGATTGAGAACAAACCTGTGGGAGCCATGAGTGATTTTTCCCTCATTTTTACAAAATGGGGTTGTTTGGGGCTTGGCTTTGTTGTGGAAATGAAATGATGTTAGCAAGGCTGAGCACCACGTGCCACTCACCTGTACCTGAAGCAGTGTAGGAGGTAAAAGAAGTTCTGCCCTCAGCATTTCCCTCTGCTAAGTCCAAACAGTTCTTTGCTGATATCTTTAAAGAACATACACTGTTAAGCAGGTAACTGCTAACTAGGACATGATCTAATTCAGGGACCTAGGTTCCACAGCAGGTGCTTAAAAGACTTTCATTACAGGTATTCCAACTCAGTTTACCAAATACAAATGAACTTCCATTAACTGCTCTCTGTAATAATTTCTATGAAGATAAAAGCACTTTCTTATTTAATAATTTGTTAGAATTGTTTTTAAAATTGGACCAGAAAAGCACAAGTGCTACAAGAGCAATTTCTGACTGGAGCAATTTTCAGTCTATTGCATCAATGTAATAGTTGGAATGATGAAGCAAGGGGAAGTATTTTCATTTGACAGTAAAAGCTTTGTGAAGAAGTTTCCGCTAAACTAAACAGCTGGCCTTTAGGGCAGCTACAGAAAAGTCCTTGCAGACATGACAGACTTTGCCAGTTTTGTCTGCTGATCACAGCAACACACTTTTAATGTCATCTGCTGTGTCTTAGTGCATGTTTGCAAGGCAACTCCTCAAGCAAGGATTTGCATCTGAGAGTTCAGTACTGACTGCACAAAAACCCCCTACCTCATCCAAAAACTGGAGAATGACCATCTCTATGGCAACTAAAGCACCTAACATGCCCATGCCCAATGTAAATAGGCACAATTTTACAAATGAAGTTAGTATAATCCAGGTGACAGTAATCTGAGAAAAGTAACTAGAGACCAAACAGAGTATTTCAGGTGTTAACATTCCAATCATCATCTATTCCTAATTTTTATTGCATAGGTGAAGACTACAGACAGCACAGCACTATGGGTTGAAGAGACACCAGTGGCTGGCTGTAGTTGTCTATCTCAGCGTGGTGCTAGGGTGGCCCGGTGATGACTAGTAAGCTTGTCAGGTTGATTACCCATCAGAGCCAACACCCAATGTAGTGCTGGGTAGGGCCGAATAGGAAATGACACCTTCACCCGTTGTGTAACTTCACCCTCAGGCTGTGTATTGTTATGCAGCTGAGAAAGCAGACTGCTGCCACCAGGAGGAAGAAACGCTGCAATCTCCTTTGCAATTGTTGGCTCTGGTGCTTGTCTGATTACAAGATAAGATGATCCAATTCACTCACCCAAGCCAACAAAAGAACACGGACTCTTCACCCATTAATTCTTCTGCTAGTTGAAGTTAACATCACTGTCTTGGCAGGAGAGCTGGCTGACGGCATGCTTTCAGATTTGCCTCGGCAAGTATGCCGGCATGTACTAACTCAGTAAATAGTTTGCTTGCTAAAAAAATCCCAGTCTTGAGAATCTTCACTTCGAAGTCAGTGCTTCCACAAATATAGTACACAATCATAGAATCATCAAGGTTGGAAGAGACCCCTAAGATCATCAAGTCCAACCAGCAGTATCACTGTAACCCCTAAACCTTATCACTCAGGACCAGATCAAGATGGCTTTTGAACACCTCCATGGATGGTGACTCCACCACACCAGGCAACCTATTCCAATGCCTGACAATGTAACAGTGAAAAAAGAAATTCTAATATCTAATCTGAATCCCCCATCTCAGCTTTAGGCCATTTCCTCTTGTCCTCTCGCTGCAGGCACAGCAGGAGAGACCAAACCCCTCCTCACTACAGTCTCCTTTCAGGGAGTTGTAGAGAGCAGTGAGGTCCTTCCTGAGCCTTCTCCAGGGTAAACAAGCCCAGCTGCCTCAGCCACTCCTCACAGGACATGTTTTCTAGACTCTTCCTGAGCCTTGTTTCCCCTCCCTAGACGTGTGCCAGTATCTCCATGTCCCTTTTAAAGTGAGGGCCCAGAACTGGACACAGCACTTGAGCTGAAGCCACACCAGTGCAGGAGGATCATTGCTTGCCCAGTCTTACTGGTTACAGTATTGCTGATACAGGTCAGGATGCCCTTGGCCTTCTTGGCCACCTGGGCACACACTGGCTCATGTTCAGCTGCTGTTAACCAGCACCCCCAGGACCTTTTCTGACAGCTTTCCAGCCACTCTGCCCCCAGCCTGTAGTGCTGCCTGGGGTTAGCGTGGCCGAAGTATAGGAGCCAGCACTTGGTCCTGCTGAACCTCATACCACTGCCCCTAGCCTATCAATCCAGCCTATCCAGATCCCTCTGCAGAGCCCTCCTACCCTCCAGCAGGATCAACATGCCAACCCAACTTGATGTTATCTGCAAATTTGCTAATGATAGACTAAATGCCCTCATCCAGATCCTGCCACAAAGGTATTTCAACCTCTTTGTTCTTCACTAATCCTCACTGATATTTCATTTAGAGGTTCATTAGAAAAGCAACTGCCCTAGAGCTTAAGGAAAGAGTTATAGTTCTTATACTTTAGGGTAAGCTTTGACCAATTTTTAAATCCTTGCATTCAAGAGAACAGTGCTTAGAGCTCTTGTGTACAGATACATGCAAGATGTGGTCAGTGCCTGTGAAGAAGGCCAGCAGCAGCATTTAATCCAGTTACACTACAGGGTAAGCCTGACCTGCCACACCATCAACAAAGGACTACACTTCAGAAACAAAGCAACACGCCTGATACAATCAAGTAGCAGAGTATCTTCCAGAAGACTGTCACCTAATGGTGTTCCATGCAGGTTTTAGTGCATAAGCTTCTTACAAGATTATTACCTAATTTGAGGTCCTGAAGTTACATACCACAGCTGATAGCTACTTTCGAGTGTACTTAATAAATCTCCATGAAGCAGATTTGCATTCAATAGTTTATTTATAATTGAAAAGCATAGGTGTTACATACTTTGAGTAATTGCATATTTGTTAGAATCTTACCTACTCAGAAGACTGGTGTGTGCAAAGACAAGAAAGTCATGCTTAGATTTCCCCCCAGTAGTTTGTTGCTTATTATTTGTTCCCCTGTGTCCAGTTCAGTAAAATTTCCACAGAAACAGAGTGAGGAAATATAGACATAGAATAGCTACAGTTATTGAAGTGTATGAAGACAGTCCAACATCATCACACAGGCCCTATAGGACTACTGAAGGTAGATCTGCCTAGTATTTAAAAGGACAAAGCCTGGCCTAGGCCAAGAGTTAGAGCAAACAGGCAACAAGCCAAGTTATAGGTCACTCAAGCCATTTGTATTTATAGCTTGTTATGAACAAGCAAATTGGTGTCAACTTCTTCACATCATTCCAAAAGATATCAATGGGGTAAATATACACACACATATTTTTTAAAAAGATACATGTATGTATATACATTTATTAAATAAGGCATGTATTTATTTCAGGCTCTTAAAACATTTTTCCACACCCTTTTGCTATTAATACAGCATATGTTGCCATTTTATTGCTAAAGAAAGCGTACCATCATTGCAAGCAGAACAGCATCAACACTGGCTTCAGTCAGCAGTCCAGTTCAGTTAATAAGGTTCAAGACATACATTAATACTATGGGAGAAAGTTACCGTTACAGAAATGCAGAAGACTAGTTGAATTCTATTTAGATCGCACCCAATCATTCTCTTGACCTAGTCTGTAGTTAACAGGATAGACTAAAAAGCAGAACAGCACTGTTCCAGAGCAACAGAAAGAGATACCTAAAATACTACTTCCCCATCTCTACTTAGTTGTTATATTAAAAAAATACACAAGGGAAGGATGACGACACAACAGACTTCCTCTTCTGCTCTAACAACGCTTTATTCTGCAAGAAATGATGCAGGACTTTTGAGCTCATCCAAGGGTAAATCCTAACATGAATGAATACGCACACGCCATTATCATTGCGTAACTAATAATAGTTACTTGTTAGTGTGACTTACAAGGAGCATTCTCTAAGTTTTTTGTCAGCCTGCTTCAAGGAGATCCAGGTGTTCAACATGTTTGATCGCAGCTTGGCCCACACTAAATGGTTGTTTAACCCAAATATCTGGGCAGCAAACTGGGCAGCTCCTTCAGGTGACAGAGTAGTAGGACAGCTAAGACCTGCAGAGAAGAGAATGCCACTTACTAAAGCATAGTTTATAGTCAAACAAAACATTTTTTCTGAAGAACAATTTAAGACAAGGTTTGTTTCAGCCTCCAGGAGCCACATGCTCCAGTTTTAAAGCCAGTGAAGCGTCACATGTTCCGTTACTTCTAATATGACTGCTTTGTGGCACTTTAAACCAAAAGCCGTGGTTTATTGTCGTGCAAATGACTCTCTTATACAGAGGTAACAGACTTCTGGGCCTCTACTCAAGTTACTAACAAAGTTAAAAATCATACAGGTAAAAATGCACTGAATGAGTAGTTAAGAGTTGAAGTCTTACCTACACTGATTGTTGAGGAAGATACTATTTGATCTCTGATCATAAGGAAAACACATCAAAATTCAATTATTTAAATTCCTATTAATATTATTTTTAGTTTCAGAATGAAACATTTAGCAAGGATAAGCCAAGGTTTACTTTTTTTAAAAGATTACTCCTACGTAATCTTTGCTGTATTGGGCTTTTTGCCATTAAAAAGTCAAAGACTATGTGACTTAATTCCACAGACTTTGCTTGGTACTGATCCAGCTGCTTTTCCAATGCTTTGCCCTGTGTGTGTACACTAGAACAACAACAAAAAAACAGAGCTAGATGAGAACAAGAGCATAAGTTGAAGATCGTAAGTTGAAGATCATCTTACCACTGGGTAGTCTGAGAGAGGACCACACATCCTGAGTACCCCAGTCAGCTGAGAGTGGAGGGCAGTTGACAACGGGGTAAGCAGTGTTACCAGACATTACTGGCCCCAAACCATTGCTTCTGCCAGCTACTGCAACAAACACTGTTGGGATTCCATCTCCTGGTGGGGAGGAAGACATTCAGAGATAAGCAATCCACCTTGTTCTCTGCCACTTGCTTTCATGGGAACTTTGTCAGAGTTCACAATTGTGTTTGCAGTTATCTTTTCAATTCCATTACATTGCATTAAAATTTTGTGTCCAACTTCCTCCTTTACAGCAATATCTTCTAAGAAATCTTACATCCTTAAATCCCAGCTACTGTTTACCTCAGCTGAAATTTGCATTTCTTACTCTGCCTCTGAGGGGAAGTCTCAGTATCAGAGGAAGAGGTGCTGCTTAGCTTTGTAGAGAACACAGCCATTAAACCTCTGGCATCTTTAAGTGTTGCTCTCCTTAGATCTGAAACAGTTCACCTCAAAGTGAGTGTTTTAACTATGGTTACCACATTCATAGTTTCACCAAGTAGAATGGTATGTGTAGAATGTGTATACTCCCACAAAAATAATTCCTCTATCTCCTCTGCTAGGCTATAAACACTTTTGAAGAGATGTTTTCTTGGCAAAGAGAGTAATTTAAAGCAAGTATCTTTTTCTCATGGCATCTAAAGTAATAAGCAAGAATATTTCCATCAAACAGAAAAACACGGTGGGAGCAACATCTGCCTAATATAACACATAAGAATATTCAGTCAGCTAGAGAAACAGTTTTTCTTCCTTGTTTTAGAAAGGCTGACATCACCAGCAAGGTGCTACAGTAAATCTATTAACATGATCAAGGCTTGGGCAAAACAGTTTTAGTACTAGGATAAAAGCAGAGGTTAGACTTCAAGTAATGGAAGTTGTGGCTGGGCAGTAGGACAATACATTACTCCAAAATTACTTAGAGCAGTCATGCTACTAGCAAGGGTGAAACAATTGTAACAGCTTGGTGTTCTGTTTAAGAAAAAATGGAAAAACCCCACATAAATCTTTTAAGTTGCCAAGTCATTCTGAAACATGATGGCTGTGTCAATCCAAATCAGTATTTCTTGGCATTTACCTTCATATTCTGCTTTGATCCTCAAAGTTTCATCTGGCCCTTTGTGAGCAGAGGTCACTCTTAATTCACAAGGAATTCCAAAGGTTGCACATGCCTTTTTTATTTTTTCACAGTGACTGAGGTCAGAAGAAGATCCCATTAACACCACAACTCTACCTTGGCTCTTTGTTTTTAGAAGCAACTAAAAGAGTGGAGAGGGAGGAGAGAAATAAAAGCAGTCAACAGCATTGAAGAAGGCATACAGTTATCAAAGTTAGTTGTGTTGTTCATAAAAATAGGTACCTCCACTCTTTCTGAAACCCATTCAAAGTTTCTCTTAACCATCTGCAGTGCTTCAGGAGTCACTTCTTTCAGGTCCCGGTAGGACTGAAAAGAGGAAAATAAAAGCAGTGAAGTGTTGTGATTTAACCCCAGCCAGCAGCCAAGCCCCACACAGCCTCTCACTCACTCCCCCACCAGAGATCAGGGAGTGAATCTGAAAGGTAGAAGTGAGAAAACTCATGGGTTGCAACAAAGACAGTTTACTAGGCAAAGCAAAAGCTGCACACACAAGCAGAACAAAACAAGGCATTAATTCACTGCTTCCCATGGGCCGGCAGGTGTTCAGCCATCTCCAGGAGAGCAGGGCCCCATCACACATAATGGTGACTTGGGAAGACAAATGCCATCAACTCTAAATGTCTCCTCACCACCGCTTCCTCCTTCCCCCCCATGTTATAAACTGAGCATGATGTCACATGGTCTGGAATATCCCTTTGGTAGTTGGGGTCACCTGTCCCAGCCCTGTCTCCTCCCAACCTCCCATGCACCACCCCCTCAACTTCCTCACCAGTGTGGCAGTACCAAAAGCAGAAAAGGCCTTAGCTCTGTGTAAGCCCTGCTCAGCCATAACAAAAACATCTTTTCATTATCAATCATTGTGTTCAGCACAAATCCAAAACACAGCCCTACACTGGCCATTGTCAGGAAAAATAACCCTACCCCAGCCAAAACCAGCAGATGAAGTTAATGTGGTATGGGTACACAAAAGACTAATTTTGCTACCATAATTGATAAGAATTATTATTATGCCTCAAATGAAATATTTACACAGTTTCTAGCAATTCCAGGCATAAACAACCTTCTGCATTGCAATTTACGGCCATTTACAACACAAAAGACTTTCAGCCACAAGGGTATTAAGGTTTTGGAAGCCTTCCACAGGGAAAATTTAAGACAAAACATACCACTTCTTTAAAACTGGATTTGTAATGACATGACTGCCTGCTGTAGCACTGTACTAGCCAACCTAGATTCTACATGATGTTATCATGTACCTTATTTTAGAGAACTGTCAGAGCAATTCACTCAAGCTTGCTACTACGTAATTCAGGTCAAATAAACAACAGAGCAGTTCTGCTCCCCAATTTAAAATTAATACTCTTCCTCCCATGTACACCTTGAAATCTTCCCCTGTGGCTTACAACACTTTCTCTCATAGGGCCTCTGTTGCTAGTCTCAACAACCATGACAAACTCCTGGCAGCAGCATTCCCAAACCAGTTCTTTCATAACTACTTATCTGGTAATTCAGAGATATTTGAGAAGTATAAATGCTATAAGTATCAGACAAGTTCTGTTTCAAACTTGTTTGCAGGCCTCATATGTGGGCACAGTCTATTAGTAACAGTTTTGGAGGCAACATTATTGAATTCATAGTTAACCAAAATAACAAAGAAAAGCATCCTCACTGCAGTTCCTTCCTAAGTATCACCAGATCTCTACTAGTAGAGGATACCCCTCTGAATAAACTGAGAAACTTGGAGGCAGACCTGGGAACCAAAGCTTCTATTCTTCCCACCAATCTGCTATCCAACTATTTTATTATTATCTGCACAAGTCAGAAATCCCTATCATTCCTGGAAACCCCACACTTCATTATGACAGCTCCAGTCAATAATGCTGTTGGGTATTCTAGCTGAAGATATACAGACAGAGGATTTTTTTTTCTACCGTAAGCCAGATAAACTATTTAATGAGAACAGGCTTGGACATGAGGTACCATACAAACTACTCTGTAACAAGATAAGACTGTCTAGAAAAGCCACTCAAAGCAGATGTTAAACTGTAGGGTTTACTTTCTTCATTGTTCTCCCCTGCTCACTTAGAAGGTAAAGATTAAAGCACCACCTGTTTGTCCTTCTGCTGACTTCTGTCTCCTGCTGGCCACAGTCTCCATGAATCATTGTCAATAACATCAGCAAGAACAATTTCTTTTGTCAGCACATTAACACCAAATTCAATCTAAAAAGACAGTAAGAACCTTATTTTAGTAATTATACAGTGATATTTTTCCTGTCAAAACCAGGATCATGAGAAATTAAATGTTTATACCTTTAGGTCTACAAGAGTGCAGTTTTGGGGCTGCCATGCTTTTTCCAGGATCTCAAAAATGGCTTGAGTAGAACGAGACATAATATCCACTTCAGTCTGGCCAATAGTAAGTCCAGCAAAACAGAATTTTGCTTCAATTATTTGCTCCTCAGACCACTGTGGATCATTATTAGCATCATCCTGTCAAGAAAACCAGAACAAATACATCATGTAATTTAAGCTTGCTATAAGAGGAAAATAACCATTAAATGATAGAAGGTTTTGTGGGGTTTTTTTCAAGTAACAATTACAGGCAAATATTTTATGATTAGCGTTAAAAAAATGACAGTAACATTGAAGACACTTGCTGTAACACCTGACCATCTTTAAGAGTGACAGGGTACACCACAAACAACACTTTAGATTACAATTCACCAGATACATCTTTCAGCACTCCTTTCTCAAAAGAGTTTAGAATCCTAAAAATGACTAGCTAGCTACTTACCCTCACCATGCAAGTACTGTTTATTTTAATTTCTTCAAATATATCAACACATCTGTTTCAACTGATGCATTAAGCTTATGCCTAAAAAGCCCTTATACCCACATTTTTCTATTTTCAAGTACAGTCTGGCTTATTATTCTTTGATTGCACTGTAAGCCAGTATTGTATGCACTTTGGACAAAACACCCGTTAGACAAGAATGCAAGAAAACATAAGGATGGCAAAACTACTGATACTGAAAGGATTGGTCAGCCACTAGCACTACTTGCTTTATCTGTCAGCATTTTAAAGGAGATAATACAGAGTTTTAGCTCTGCTTAGGTTTGACTAACATCACAGGAAAGGAAACTTACCTTGTAAAACATCTCAATTTTGGGTGGGTAAAACTTATATCCTTCTTTGACACCAGGGTTTCTCTTGAGGAAGGAGCCAGTAGCAATTCTTCTGCACACCCACTCAATTGGGATCATTTCACAGTGAGCTGCTATGAATGCTGTGTCACTCTGTTTCCTGACAAAAGCTGTTTTGATTCCTGAATATAAAGATGGCAACTTAGTTCCACTAGAAAGCACACTCTGCAGTTAAAACAGTAGTCACAAACATCTTTAATTTTAAGTACATCTGAATCTTGTTCTTCCCTGGACTTAAGGGACACACTGAATCTCTTCAGGGTATTTTAAGCCCACTACAGCCTTGCAAAAGACAAGTATCTTCCACAAGTCATTAGTTTTGCCAATTTTATCATACAACTCTCACTTGTAACTCAGAAATCCTATTCTTGAAAATAATTTTATTCACAGAGCCTTAAAAAAATTAAATCTATCCTTCACAATGTTTTTGTTTGTTTAAAAAAAAATAAATTAGCAGCAACCAAGTACCCAACCATGTTCTCTGGTGAAAGAATCATTATAGATCGAACAGTAATTGGAGTCCTTCAATGGAAAAATAGAGCCCAGCAGTCTTTACTACTTTGCTTCATAAAAGCAGATGGAGCAGAGAGAATGGCTTTGTCCTCCCTTTCATTACAAACTAAGTTATTTAGGACACTAGATCTTTGTGATTTATTAGGCAAAAAGACAGTAAGATTCAGAAGCACGTGCACTCAAACCTGCTGCAACAAGTCAACCTTCCCACACAACTGTAAGATGACTGACCCCATATTAAACAGGGACAGCCAACATGCAGATCAGCACTCCAAGTGCAAAATGGCTCTTTTTTCAATTTCACTCTTGAGGAAAGTCCCACCTTTCTCCCCAGCCAGGGCAAGACAACTGCCAAGCCCAATTGGCATCTGCCAGGAACAGAAGGCAAAGGCGTTGCACTCAGTCAAACTAAGCAGTTCTATTCCATTCCACTTCCAGAACCATAAAAGAAAAAACAAAGTCTTAAAACATAGTATGAACACTGACTCTTCAAAGTTTGGTGCATTTCCTTCAAAGGCAGAATGATTTAAATAGTCAACTGCACATTAAGGCCCCTGTCTGGTTCACTACTACATTTTTCATCAGTGCAGATGTGTGCTTTTGCTGGGCTGACATTAGCTCTATTATAAAGGAGAGAGAAACTTTAACAGAACTTCGTAAATCATCACCTCTGAAAGAGGAGGTAAAGAAGAGTTGCGCAAGGCAAACAGACTACCTCTACAATAAGGCATTCCCACTATCTGCATTTACACCACTCAAACAAGGAAACTGGAGAAGAACCCTGAAAGTTCTTCAGTTGCTTTAAAATGCAGCTGCAGTTTACGCTGCATGTTTTTCCATGGCACCTGTGGAAGTTATGAGTACAAGCCACTCATGGATTTTTGAGAGGTCAACAGAATGGCTTCTTCATGTTGAAAGTGCACATCTGTAAGGTATGAAGATTTTGATCATTATCTTAACTATTGCCATTCAAGATTTAGGCAAAACATCTCACTAATTGTTCCTAAATGAAAACTAGAAGTTTTAATCAACTGCAAATGTAGTCAAATACCTAGGAGGCTTCTTAGTACTGTATGCACAACAGACTTCCCAAGAAAGCCAGTGACTCAGGATTACACTGAATTACTTGATACATATTTCTGTCTAAGTCATTCTTAAAATACGGGCTGAGACAAAGACATAACTCTAGAGAAACCATCTTTCTCTTCCCCACACATGAAACATGCTAGGACTTTGTTTGAGAGCTATCACCACACCTTATAACAGATAATACAAATTCTAGAGTAACTCAGCTGGTACCTGAAACAGTCTCTGTGTGAATGTTTCAAAGCATACTGAGCACACAGCTATAAGCAGTCGTAACTAAGCTTACTAGTGCCTGTATTCTAGTACTGTTAGCAGACTCACCACCAGCACAAATTTCTCTTTGCAACTTGCAAACTGCTCAAAGACACTTCAAAATGCTTTCTCAAAACAAAGCTACTGGCTCCATTTTTGGAAGTGCAGTACTTGAGTGACTCAAGTTATGTGCTCCACAAAAGCTCACTTCTAGCATCAGAAATACTTTGAATCTTTTGAAGTAAGGATTAAGCTCCTGATACATTCAATACAGACTGATAAATGTATTTTGCAATGTGGTCCTTGCAAATGTTAGGTGCAAAGCTTACAGGAAGTTTACGCTGCTAAAAGAGACAACTGAGGGTGGGAAAAGACAGTCTAATTTTATGTTTCAGCTTACATACACAGATTTCACACTGCCTAGACAAAGTCTAGTAGTGCCACTAGCTAGCAGTGTGTTCTATGCGCGCAGATGTAGTAAAGCAAGGCAGATGCATCCAGCCCAGAGTTACAGGCAAGGAGGTGTGGGGTATGGAAGAACTAACAAAAGCAGAGGGGAAGGGATTAGGGGCGTGTCCCAAACAAGCACGAGAAACTATTGCAGTTATCTGCAACACTAGATTACTGCAGATACTCTCATGTTCCAAATGAACAAGTCACTCACCCAGCTCTGATGTACCAGAGAGAAAAGCATAATTAAAAACTGATAGAAAAGAGACTAAAGAACCACCAGAGCCTCAAGGCAGGATAAACTCTTTTATAAAACAATACTGTTTTGTAATAACGTCTGTAACATACAGACGTATACACTCTACCTTTAAAATACTTACCAGCTTCCTGAAGCAGCTGAAACACACAGCTAGTTGTTGTGTTGGAAATGGCAGCCTTCCCTTCCATTCGGTCTTTCCTGGCTGCATTTCCCGCCGTTATTTGGTCTTTTGACTGCATGAGAACACATCCCGGGATATCTGGCAGCTCGTACACTTCTTTCGTTTTACCTTCATTAACTTTTTTGCCAAGTTTCAGGTCTATAGGAATTAAAAAGAAAAAAAAAAAAATCAGTTTTGCATTGCAAAGACTTGTTTACTTCCTCATGCAGAGCCACCACCTTCGAGTCCATGGGGATCCAAGCAGGACCCCGCGCTACGGTCCCTGACCACGAGGAGCTCGCTGAGCCCTGACCCACGGGCCGATTTGGCCACGTTCCCCCGAGCAGCGAGGCCGAAAGCCCCTCTCAAGACTTCTGCCCGGCGCTCCCGGCGCCACGGGGGCCGCGCCAGCCGCAGCCGGGCAGCTCCGGCGGAGGCACCCCGGCCCCCCCCACCGCCCCAGGCAGCCAGGAGCTGCCGCCTGAGCGGGGCAGCCAAGAGCCCCGCCACTTTTTTTTTTCTTCTAACTGCGGGGCAATCCCGGAGCGCTGAGATAGGAGCGGCGCAGGGCGACTGCCCCCCCCAGCATCCTGCGCCGGCAGCTGCCCCTCGCCGCCTCTTCTGCAGCCGTGCCCACCCTCGCGCAGGAGCGACTACCCACGAAAAAACAAAACAACACAAAAACCTCAAAAAAATAAAACTACGCGGGGAAAAAGTTGGTTCCCAAGCACGTACACCCCAAGCTACTGAGCGGGCACCGGCCCCCGACCGACCGACCAACCCAGCCCCGACGGCCTCCCGGTTACCTGATGCTGCGG
>VWZT01012036.1:511328-558490 GCA_013397055.1 Pachycephala philippinensis
CGCCCCGGGCGGCGGGATGCGCCCCGGGCGGCAGCGGGGTACGCCCCGCGCAGCGGGATGCGCCCGCCGCCCCGTCCCAGCCACGCCGAGCGGTGACCTCCTGCCGGAGTCGCGGCGAGGCCCAGCCGTCATTCTCGAGATGCTTACCTTAAAGTGTAAATCACACAATCCGAGACTACCGAAACGGAGCAGTTCTTAAGCGTTTTTAGGCTCCTACTAGCGGTAGTTGTTTAGATTCATCATCATAGTACAATAAAACTTATACCTGACATGTCTGTGGCAACGTGCAACAGACCTGATTCACTGTCATCCACGTGGATGCAGAGCTGCAGAATGAAGTTTGGGTTCCGCTTGCATTTGGTTGGTATCCAAAGTAATAATGCTATGGACTGACATACACCAATCATTTTTTCACTGGTGCCAGAAAGGAATATCCTCCTTGTGGGAGCACATGCACAGCCAGACACGCATAAGCTCGTTTAGTAGTACATGCTGAGCCTGTTTACTGTGCTTGACTTCACAGCTGCAAAAAGTGTGCTAAATAAACACATTCCTGACAGTCTAGGGAGGTGGGCTTCTCCAAGTACACATGCGCTGAATAGATAAAATACATTCTTTGTATTTCTGAGGTCACAGACATGTAAATGTTGCTCTGAAATTGGTTTTGGACCAACAATAGGAAATCGTTTACATGGAGATTTTCTGTTTATTACAATAGAGTTTCATATACTTTTACTGGTAAAATGCTGCATCCCTATATGACTCTCATTTGCTAATAATTCTCTTTGGGCTGCAGGTATATATATTTGCCTGTGTCCACCAAAAATGTTTCTATTGGGAGTGATACAGCGCAAAATCCCAAGAACAAAGCCATATAATCAATAGTTTCATTTTAGGTTGCATCGTTTTTCTGTGAAGAGGCTGGAAAAAATCTTACCTTGTTTGTGCTTACAGTTAGACTGGTGGTCCTGGAGTTTCTTAGGTGGAAATAAGATAACTGATGTATTTTCATTACTTTGCATCTTATTATCTCAATTTCCATTACAGCCTTATTTCATAACTTTTCAAGATGCTTTTTTTCTTTGATGGGCACTTGACAAGTATATTTAATTTGCTTGAGCTTTTTAGGATCAGATATCCCCTGTAGAGGACATAACTGTGCACAGCAATACTTACACTATGATTGAAACTAAGCAATTGACAAATTCTACAGGAAGCTACAAACACAGAGGCATATATGCACTACCTCTGATTCTGATCTAATTTAGTAATGGTCAACAATTTTAAGGGATGATTTCCTAAAGGCTTAAACATTGCTTCTGTAAAGTGAATCAGTCTGTTCCATCAGGTAAACCTTTGCAAGCACTCAATAAAATTCTGTTAAATAGCTGAGATATTAATGTTCCTATTTTCTTCACTAATGTTTCTCTCTTTGCATTTTTCCTACTATGATGTGTAGAAGAGCTGGCATCTCGATCAGGAAGTAATAGGATAACAGCTATTTTTCTTTTTACTTTTTGGAATGCCTCTTGAAAACCAGATTTAAAATTTAGCATTAACTGTATCAGTAAACTGCATTAGGCCGTGGTTTTAAAGTTAAAAACTAAGATATGTCTCTTAACCATAGGCCTTTAAAAATAAGTAAATATGACAGAAAATTATAGTAAATATTAATGAGCCATCCAAGTCAGGCCTGAGTGACTAACAGAAATTTGACTGGCCACTAGAAAATACAGTCCTTAGACATCACCTTCAAATTAGTAAGGATATTTATGTAACGATTACTGGCCTTTGATATAAGCATGTTCTTCTATATGCAAATTAGTCCCGTGCAATTAATCAAATTACAGAATTTGGCCCTTAATTCGTCTTAGATTTTAAAATTCATAATATTAAAGCATGGCATTGTATCAAGCTGCATTTCTGAGATGACTGGGCCACAAAGAGGAGAACATGTTATAATTTCTAATCTTTGAAATCTTACCTGTATGTGTAAAAATCCAGAGTATTTGTTAGATGCCACAAAAACATGCAGCGTAAATTCATCGTGCTTTATGTTCTGATACAGCTGGTTGCAGCAAGGTGAAGGACTTTGCTGTTTCTGATAAATGGCCAAGAATTAGTTGATAGTTTGTATTACTGTGGTGCTGAAGAGATGTGGGGATGTTTGCAGGTGAAAACTTGAAACTGTAAGCTGGATCAAGCCACCAAAATATCTAAGCATGTGTTCAGCAGTATGTATGAGTGGTGCTTGCTGCTTCACTCACTGAAACTGTTCTGCATGAAAAATTGATGTGTATATGTAAGTGAAGTTCTGGAGTGCACAAGTAGGCACATCATGAAAGACAAAAGAGAAACTTGAAATTTCACTATTGTGAAATAAGCAGAAGCAACTTT
The DNA here is from genome assembly GCA_013397055.1 of Pachycephala philippinensis. Lineage (NCBI taxonomy): Eukaryota > Metazoa > Chordata > Aves > Passeriformes > Pachycephala > Pachycephala philippinensis. The sequence continues at coordinate 513,726 of VWZT01012036.1, forward strand.
AAAAGTTGTCTGGGGTTGCATTTTTTTTAATAATTAAAAAGCAGCTGCTAGTTGTTGAGGCTTAAATTTGCACTCCTTTGTAGCAGAAGTTAGAACACAGCTTTTTATTGGCTTCAACTTTATAATGGTGAACTGTGAATTAAAATGAAAACCAGTATATTCCTACTCACAGTCTAATCAAGGCCTTCCACACACTAAAAACGTTTTATCAATTTAACTTGACACCATGGTAACATTTTACAGCTATGTTAACAGTGAATGCTCATTATATTTGAAACTTTTAATTCTGCTAAAGCAAATCATGTTACTCTGGCGTCAACATTAACAAGGCTTAAAAGTGGATGTTCTAAATCATCTCTGCATTTTGTAAGCCAGGGAACAAAGTCACTGCAAAATCCACTGACAGCATGCCAAAATAAAATCAGAGGGTATTGGTAAGGAGAGGATTTTTCTTGGGGGCGGTGAGGAAGGGAGGAGGAGTTACTCTGAATTACAAATCTATTAAACGTCATTTGAGTCCTTGACCAGGACAAATTTGCAAAGTTTATCTTTGAACAAGTGTGATTTCTGTTAACTTTTTGCAAAATTCTCTGGAAAATATTTTTGGCAGTAATACTGTGTACTGAAACCTGAGTGTACCAGCTTTATACTCATTTTTAGAAAAGGTCTTTCAAAGCCCTCTTGAATGAAGGTGGAAGTCCCATTAAGTCAGGGAGTATTCCTTGTCTCAGCTGGGCCTATGTATGGAACTTGTTATGAGGAGGCTTGGCCAATGTGCTTTTTGATACCTTTCCTGTAATTGTCCATTATTAAAACCCATATAACAGAACCCAGATAATCAACAATATAAGTTAAGAAACTTAACTTCTCTTTCAGTCTAGTAAAGTTGCTTCCCATTAGCCATCCTTCCAAACACCTTCATTCAATACAGCATAAAGCATTTATCTACATTTTATATACAACATCTTGGCTACAAGATAGGGGTTTTATAAAGGCCATTTAGCAAGCCATTGGTATCGTGACTTACACTGTGAATCTTTCAATCAAAAAGCTTCAAATTGCAACAGTATTTGGATGGGAATTTTCTGAGGAACTTAGATATACTACAAGTAATGATCCTGATAATTTGGTATATAAATTAATTATCTTTTAATTTCATCTCAAGAACACATGAGTTCAGCAGATCCCTCATTTCCAGGTGCAAGAACTGCAGAATCAAATGTCTTAGTTGTCTAAATACCAAATTTTGTAATTAATCATATTTCTATGTAAATTCCCTATGCAATATACAGGATGAGATGTTTGCCTAGCTATTTTATGAGAACATTCATGGTGTATGTGCTGGTAAAACATTCCCTGAGTACTTTCAGATACTGAATGTAGATGTAAAAACACTTCTATCTTTTAGTTCTATCTTGGTTTAAGTTTTAGGCCATTCTGTGCTGCAGGTGATGACAGCCTGGTTTAATTACATTCCGCAGGGCTTGCTCCTGCAAGAAGAGAGGAGGAGCAAGGCCTTTTTGCTGTGGTGATCTCTTATATCTGGTTGTTTTACATAACATCGTGCAGGGCTCAGGTTCCTGCACACTTAATTGGGAAAGTGAAGAGAAGCCAGATTTCATTCTAACCAAGTTGAGGTCTCTTCAATGTACCTGTCACAAAACGTAGTTCGGTCTAAGCTCTTATCTCTGGATGTGCAGCTGGAATGAGATCGTGTAAGAAGGAGTGGAAAATACAGGAGGGAAGTGGTGCCAAGCAAGTGATACAAGAGGACATTTCAGAGGCAGCCGTTATGTTTATTGTGGCCAATAGACTTCCCATTACATTAACCTTGCTAGAGAGCTGGGGTGAGACTGCTCATTCTTCTTCACTTTGACTGGAAATAAGTCATCCATGTAGGCATTGTACTATGTACTGCATTGTACTATGCAGTAATTTTCACAGGATTGCTCAGTTGGCTTGTCCGCCCATACCTTAAATTTGAGCCTCATGCATGGAGGGAGGGTTGTATGCAGCAACCTGTGTCCACACTGGGTAGTTCAGTTCATATAAACTATCCTGGCTTCACTATCTGTCATGCCTTACATTCCCATTAAAAAAAACCAAAACAAAACAAAAAACCAAAAAAAAAAAAAAAGCGGGGTTATTTGGAGGGGCGTTTTATTAGGTTACTGTTAATTTAAATCAGTTCTGTCAGTTGGGTAGCCACTTGGCCATATGGATGGTTGTGCCGACACAAAGGAGACCTAGCTGCATAAGAAACAAAGGATGACTCTAAACGCAGAGTCTTCAAAGCCAGTGATGCAGACAGTGCTTGTGGATCCAACATCACTGCAAGTATTTCTGCTTCCTGAAGCTCATTCTCAAAGCCTTTGGCCCAAACAGTTTCTCGAATAATCTAAAAGGGCATTCAGAGGACTTTCCAGAATAACAGCCCTATCAAAGATGTGTAAAGTGGCCCATTCATCTTAGTGAATGAGTGTGCTTTAGAGAAGAATGAAGCTTTTTCATGTAGGTCAGAGTGGTGACAGTTCCATTTATCTGCTACAACTCAAAAATTTCAGTACTGCCATTTGCAAACTGGGGAGGAGACAGATTTGCCCTCACACTAATCTTAAAGGCCCTCTGGCAATAATGCAGATACTTGAGGAGGGAGAAGAGCAAAAACCTCTGTTATTTTTAGGATTGATGCTCTTGCCATCATTACTTGGTTTTGATTATTAAGCTGGAACGTTTTCATGATGTAATTTATATTAAGATTCCCAGGCTCTGCTACGTGGACATGACTTGGTCTGGCCTTTCTGTTGAGGATCTATGTCTAAGAAAGGCTCTCCTCCCAAACCACTGCAGTCCTGTGGTAGTTCCCTACACATAACCATTTAGCATGTGTCAGATGGTGTCCCACGTTCCATTTCACTGGCCCCTAAGTGTGTCTGGACTAAATATTGTGTGACTGTAATAAATGTAAAGCTGTGATCAGCTTTACAGACAGCTTTACAGACAGCAGAGCCACAGCAAAAGCTCAAGTGGATATAAAAATACAATGGAAGGATGAGTTGGGTTAACTGATACTATTTCTGAAGGGACTGTTTTGAGAAAGCCTTTGGTCTGGCAACATTCTATTAAGCCCTTTGTCAGTATGCCAGGAGATGCTCTCCAAAGGAGACAGATCATAGTTCTAGACAACCAGAATTCTAAACGTGCAACATTCCTGGTAATTTTTCTCTAAGCAAAAAGTTATGTGGAATCATAACTACAGCCGCAATGAAGAAAGGTTGTCTTGATGTCACTTTATCTGTCTCAAGTAAATTAACTGTTATCTGTATAAACGGGAGTAGCACATAAATATCAGAGGTCCCATCTTTTACCTGACATCTCTTAACATCTTTGATCAACAACAAATGAACAGCAGGGCAGAAGACTGCTTTCTGACAAAACAATTACAAAAAGCAAGCTATGCTTTGCAGTCACAAAGCAGAATAAAAGAGGAATCCCACACAAAGAGAAGTCCACCTTCCTTGGACATTTGTTTGTCAGATAAATCCTGCTCTCTGGAAAGTTTTCTGAGGAAAAACCCTTTACTTGGAAAGTAAACCCACTTGTGTTCTTTTTTTTCTGTCAGTTCTTGCCTTATGTCTACCACCTAGTGTCCATATCAACAATTTCCAAGTAAAGACTGCAAGTGTGCTCTGCAGTTCTCTGCTCTAACCTGCTCAGAATTCAGTGAGTCCTTTGCCTCAGTGCTTTTGTGTTGTTCTCAACTGAATATCAGCATTTAGAAACAGATACATATTCTTGAAAGGTCTGCTGATTCTAATGAATTAAAAGTCTTTATTTTTTATTTTCTGGAAGGAGAGAAAGGGGTTTTTTTTGGGCCATTGTACTGAATGACAGCAATGTTTGGAGAGATTTGGATCCTTGTGCATCATGCAGAATTTAAAGTGAAGTTTGTCACCTCTGCAGGGCTAACTGCTTCCCTCGGGTTAGTATTTCTTCTGGAAGGACAGGCACACTGCAGCAAAAACAACCTTTCAGCTGTTCAGTTAGACCTGGCACATCTGGGAACTTGCTGAGCTACTTCAACTCACACAGAAAACCATTTAGGGTTTTTTCTTACTAGATGAGTTAGTCTTGTGTGAGGTCAGTGAGATTAACTGGTTTATAGGGCATCCAGCAAGAACTGGATTACTCAGAGTAGCATGGAGAAAAGGAGAATCTTCATGTTGAAATGAGTTATCAAGTCAGTTTCAGCCTTGCACTCATGAAACAGAGAAGGTAGAGCAAAACATGTAAGTTACCTGTATTATTTTCAGTACAGTTATTTCAAGTAATAATTTAAATCTAAATTGAACTAAACTGTTTAAATGTACTGGAATTAATTAGGGTTGGATCACACGTTTTTCTGGTTCACGTGTGGAAGGAGTAACCTGTGATCTTAATAGTGTTGGGAATGGTGAGGTCTTCAGCTGACTCAGCACGTTCTATAGGGGTACCTGACTGCTGTGATGGCAGTGGCAGACCTTGTCCTCCTTCCAAAGACAGCAGTTCCGTATGCAAGTAATACAATCCAAGTTCAAGGATGTACCTTTGAACCAACTCGTTGTAAAGAGAGAAGAAAGACGTTTAAACCAATGATGATACTAGTATTGTTGGAAATGATAGTTGCGGTGTCAGTATTATAAGCCAAAGAAGGTTTATACTGAGAAATGTGAAAAGTGATAGATAAGCATACACTGAAAAAAACTGTATCCATGTCACTGTATAAATGAATATGAACAAAAAACTATTATTTTCTAGGGATCTCTCTCCTGACAATTCTTCTTAAAAAAAGAATTGTTTTAAGAATGCTAGTCAAATGGCACCATTTTCCTTAGTGGAAAGTATTTGCCTTCATAATGTCTCTCATAAAAAAATAGACAAGGAAATAATTAGACATAGAGCAGGAAATAATGCATTATATCCTGTAATATTTTTATGTGAAGTTTTATGAAGAGGGACTTGGATGGAATTTAGGCCTCTGTGTATAAATAAACCTGGTGGCTGTTGCTGCTGCATTAAGGACTTGACTGTTTGACTTGAATTGTGCCTTTGTATGTGCCTAGAACTGACCTGGCTTTGGCGAGGTTGTGTACGTCTGTGCCCAAACATGACTGAGGTACAGAAAGTTGTTTTACTTGAATACATTGAAAAGAAAACCCTGCAGATGCAGAGGAAAACCCTGCAAATGTAATACAGTCCATAGAGTACTTACAAAATCACAAAATGAAGTAGTGGCTAGTAGGATTTTGCAGAATAACAGTTATGGCATGGCATTTGTCTCCTACCATGTCGTTGTTCCCTGCACTGTTTCCATGTTTTCTGTGGGCTACTGGACATGACAGACCCCTTGCCCAGTACAGAACAGGGAGCAGAACTCATGCTTGCCCCTTCTACATGGGCATCAATTCTGTGTACTTTCTCTCTGGCTCACTCAATTCTCCAGTTCAGTGCTGCACATTGCTGCAAGCCTTCAGCAGGCAGAGTGGGACATTCCCCCACACCAGCATAAGCAGGGGGAGAGGCTAGGAGGAGAATAAATGCTGGTTAAGGAGTTAAGAATTGTGTTTTCCCCACCAGCCCTGCCTAACCAAAAAGTTCTCCTATGGCTTCAACTGTTTGGTTAATTGCAGAGGACTAACTTGTTAGGAAGACCATGGAGATGGTAATTTGAAATGATGGGATGAAATTTTAACTGTACATGTTTTCTTTGATCAGTTAAAATATTTTCTTTCAATTAAGGCTATTACTTGTGGCATGTAGCTGAGCCAAGACATGTAGGCAGAGGTTGTATTTTTTATTAGACTAACTGACATCACTGCTAAGAGCTCATAGTTAAGGAGTATGATAGAAACTCATACCTTGTTTTAGTTGAAATGACTGAAGGTGATTGTATTAAAGGGAAGCAAGCATGTACTCGTGTGGGTAACCTACACTCTTAAGAAGTATTTCATTTCTTACTACCTGACAGAATCTATTTGCATGTTAATTTCATAGAAAGTTCATTAAACCAACCTGTTGTATAGCTGATGGATCAGCATACAGCTGTGTTCTGCTGAGGTCTTGCATTTCTTCCTGTTTACAAAGCCTTTCAAACAGAAACTTTTTGCCTTCTGTTACCGTGTGCACTCTCTCTGTTAATAGTTTTTGGAAGTGGAGTATGGTGTTTTCAGAAGCACTTTTCTTAAGTGGAACAGGTGACACCTCTGTGGACAAAAGCAAAGCATGTAGTTAGAGTGCACAAGTCAATGATCTGCTGACACTGAAGTTCAGCACATGCTGGATTTCCCTAAAGCTGTTCTTCTGTTCTGCTCTTTTGGCAGACATTGCCTGGTGTTGTGTAAGGGACCATTGTATAATGGAGAGTAGGAATGCAGCAGACCCTGTAAAAATCACTTATATCTCAAACTTTCAGTTTTGCCTAGCTACAGCCCTCTCCAAGAGGTACTTACATAATAGGCAATAAATGAAAGTCTATTTAATCACACAGAGTGATTAAATACAGTGTTAGTACTGTTTGTGATGGTGAACTAAACCATTCAAATGGTTGAATTCAAAAATGTCATATTCAGATAATTTCTCTTCATCTGTCTGTAGAAACCATTTTAGTATTAAAAACAAGGGTGAGCTCCTTAAAACTAAGTTTTTTGTTCCTCATTGTCTGACTTTCTTTTTGTTTAGGGCCTGACAATTGTGCAGGAAGAAAAATAAGCTACTGACCTTCCCCATATGAGATCACATGCCACATATTTCTGTCCTTCCCATCATTTTTCTCTCTCCATGATTCTCTATCCTGTCTTTGACACAGCTGTCTTAACCTGTTTACATGTTTACAGACACAGTAGTGCAATATGAGGAAATCACATCATGACTGTGCCCATCCGTACTTTCCCATAAGCAACACAGGCAATTAAGACATCTTGGTTTTTAAATACTATCTTTTCTTATATGATTCTTACAAATCAAGTAAGTTTTTCTTTATGTTTACCTCATTTATACTAGGGATGAGTATCAAAATAAGTAAATTGCAATTTTCCTTAGGCCTACATTTTTATCAAAACTTTTTTTGCCGATTGTTGTGGGTGAAAGAAGAATGTTAGTTTGGAGCTTGGTGTTAAATTCCAGGATTTTTTTTTTAACTGTTTGAATTTGGAATATAAGAATCTGGCATCCAATTCAACAGCAGTGTATAGATGCTTTTAAAAGTCAGGGGCTCTTACCATCATTCCATGTTTTCCTCTTGATACTCAAAGATCCTGTGTTTGATGTAGCATCTCCCACTGAAACTTAGAAGAGAAAAACAAGGTGACTAAGTGTTTCGTCAAGATTCTCAAGGCACAGTCAGTCACACATCAAAAAGTTTTATACTACAAAAGCGAATACCCTAGTACAAGACACATTTATTTGGCAGATGCCTCAAACAGATTAATAACCAAAGCTTCATTTCTGAAAGGTTATTGTTTTACTGGCCACTGCATTAGCATTCACAGCCCAGATTACACAGTCCTTTTCTAGCATGCTAAAATGTAAAACAGCCAGGTTGATTGTTGGTGTTGACAACATTCTTGGTGTTGACAAATCCTATTCATGGAGAGTAGAAACGAGCCGTAATATATTCAGTTTCTGTATTTGGAAGAAAATACATGTCTCGAGAATGTGATCAAGCACAAGACTGAGGCAGGGGAGAACAGTCATCCCACAGCTCTGTGGATGTCATTCCAGCTGCAACTAATGCACTACTGTATGGTGCCCTTGGACCCCACATTAGGGCTCTGATTCATGACTGAGTACAGCTGGCTTAAGGATGGTTCCAGCCATCCACAGTTTCTGCTCAAGGTGTCCATGTGGCCTTTATTGCAGAAATGGTGCAGGTCCTCAACTAACATTTGTGATGTTGCAAACTATTATGTAACACATTGAGAACAATGACAATTAGTTCTGCTTTACCTTAAGTCACTGAACCCTAAGTTGCAGAGGTTCAGTTATTTCTTCAAGAGCACCTGATCTGCCTGGAGCAGGGGCAGGTGCCCCTGAGGTCTGGAGCAGTTGGGCAGTCACAAGAACCCTTACAGCAGACACAAGATTAGCTGTGTGGTTCCTAGGTCTCAGGGTTTTCGGTACTAAAATAGAAGCAAACTCTATTTTGAAAACTGAATCTGCTTTAGCAGAATTAATACAATTATTACAAATGCTCAAATAAACATTGCTGCCCTGGATTTTTCCCTATCTTGACTGCAGTGTATATTGAATTAATATAGTTTGGGTTTTTCGGAGTCCTTGCACTTGGCTTGATTGCTACTGATTTGTACAGTTCTAAATGGTATGAGCTCTCTATCCATCAGACTTTACATGCCTGCTGTAGGACCTCTAAAACCTGCCATGTGTGCTAGCACCATTTCACTGTATGACACTTAGGCTTTCAAAAGCAAAGATCCTCCAATATAACACTGAACACTTCAGTGCTTTCACTTGTTGCTAATATTCTCGCTTCTACATTTCTCCATGGACCACTTGTGTTCCCTGAGTATTCCCTGTGTGACCAAGCAGATACAGCTTCCCTAGTTATTTTCCCTCCCCATTTCTGGCCACACATTTTACACCTACAGCATGGCTCAAACAGGCAACTTCAGAAAGTTTCACTTAAAGCACTTTATCTCATCACTGAACTCTTTAATACCTGATAGGAGACTTGAGCTTTCACATCCCCAGCCTGACGTTCCCAAAGGCTGTCTTCTTAAGATACAGTCAACTTCATCATAAAATCTCATTTTTCTCCTGGGATTTCCAAGATGCTCATTTTCTTTCTGCAGTGCACGGTATTCATATTTTAGGTTCTTGTACTTTGTGCGACATTGTTTCCAGTCTCTGTCTATACCACGTTTCATTAACCTTCTGGCAATTTCCTCAAAAATTTCTTTATTTCTTGTGGCCCCTTCAAGCATTTGTTGTATCTTTTCATCTGACCATATGTTTATCAGAGCCCTAACTTCATTATCACTCCAGTGTTTTCCTGCTCCAGTATCATTAACTGTAATAACTTTAAAGTGATTTTGTGCTTCTTCCAAGGGAATGTGATTGTCTGAAAATATAAATAAAAAACCAACTAACTGTAAATGCTATAAATACATGCTAAATATACATATATGAAAGCCTAATTGCAACTAATGACTAATCTTGTAACTTTATAATGTTAGTATCCATACACAATTGTTTTCTCTTAAGTATGCAAAATACATAGCAAGTGGAATCTCTTGTTTCTCCAAAGAATCTAAAATTCAACGTTTTGTCACTATAATTTTGCCACTGTTGTTGTGAAATTAAAGACAGATGTATCCAAGTGTTACATGTAGAAAAGCAATAATCCTTAAGCTTTAAAGATGTCAGCATTGGTGAAAAGTGTGGTTTCAAATTAAAATGGCAATGTGCAAATGAAAAGGCTACTGGGGATTCAACAGAAGAAAACAAATCTTCAGACTCAAAAATAGTCAGAAGTAGGCAGATGATGCTCATCAGATATGTACAGAAGACAAAGTTGAACTACAGTATTAATACAAGTTTTGCTCACGACAAGGAAAAGAGCTATGAAACTAATTTTTAAGTTTACTGACAAAACTGGATTGGAGTCAGGAGTAGAAGAGTTGAGCTGTGTTAACAGTAGAGATCTGACTGCTCCAGCTTTGGTACTGAAATTATAATGTGATTTATCTCATAATAAATGCATGGAAATTAATACTCACCTGTCCCAACCATCTGTTTTGCTACTGGCGTACAAGATCTGTCTTCTGAGGTAGTGCTTATAGAATCATCATCTATAGAAACACACAGTTTTAAACAGACTTGGATTTAGACAAATAAATTGCTAATATTATTGTCATTCTCTGTAGGAAGCACCTATTTCCACCTAAAAGTGTCCTAAGCCCTTAGTCTAACCCATTAGTTATAGACTTGAAGAATCACAGAGTCATAGAATCATTTAGGATGGAAGCACTAATCATTTAGGATGGACTTAGTATTGCCAAGTCCACCAGTAAACCACATCCCTAAGTGCCATATCTATATGTCATTTAAATCCCTCCAGGGACAGTGACTCCACCACTGCCCAAGTCCAAGGTGACAGTTCTGCAGACCTCCCTCCTTACTTCACCAAGAACTGAAAACGCTGCCATTTTGTGACCGCTGTGGCCAAGAGGCTCCAACCACCAGCAGTCCTCTATTCACAAACACCAGGTTCAGTGGGTCCCTCCCCTAGCTGGCTCATTCACCAGCAGTGTCAGGCAGGTGTCTGCCACACACTCCAGGAACCTCCTAGGCTGTGTCCTCTGCTGTGCTGTATTTCCAGCAGACGTATGGTAAGCTGAAGTCCCCCGAAGGGCCAGAGACTGTGAGACTTCTCCCAGCTGCTTATAAAATATTTCAGCTGCCTCTTTGCCCTGGTTGGGTGATTGGTAACAGACTCCCACCACGATACCTGTTGTGGTCTGTTGTTCTGCCTTGTAGCCTTCTGATTCTTACCCATACATCCTCAACCCTACTGTCACCATCATGAGCTCTAGACAATCAAAACACTCTCTTAACATGCAGAGTACCTCACAGTCTCTCCTTCCTTGCCTGTCTCTTCTGAAGTTTATAGCCATCCATTGCAGCACTCCAGATGTGCAAGTCATCCCTCTGCATCTTCAGGATGGAAACTATGATCTAGTTTTCCTGCTACACAATGGCTTCCAGCTCATCCTGTTTGTTGCCCTTGCTGTGTGCACTGGTGTAAATGCACCACAGCTGGGCTTTTGACCCTACCGTCTTTTGGGAGTGAGAAGTTCTAATTTCTACATCATTATTCTCAAGTGCTTCTGTGGTTTCTAACACATCAATAACCCCACTGTGTCTTTGCTGATCTCCATCTCCTGAGTCTACTAAAACAGCAGATCGAAGGACCTCTCTAGAACACCATCCCTCAAACATTGGCATATTGCCCCCAGGCTCTCTAGTAAGTCTGGTTTTATCTCTTTCCACCTGCAAATTTAGTTTTAAAGCTCTTTCAATGAGCCCTGCTAACTCCTGTGCTAAGATCCTTTTCCCCACTTTGAGATAGGTGTCAGCAAGTCTGGTGTCATGGAACCATGACTAAAAAACCCAGCATTTTCCCAGTGTAGCCAAGCTTGGAGCCAGATAGTTATCTGCTGTCTCTTCCCGTTTCTTGCAACTGGAAGAAGAGAACACTACTTGTGTTCTTGATCCCTTAACCAGTTGTTCCAAGGCCCGAAGTCTCTCTTGATTGTTCTCAGGCTTTTATTTGCAACTTCATCGCTGCCTACTGAGAAATTCTTGAAATCATCTATGAACATCAAAACCCAGCTTTGCTGGTTCTGGGTTCATTTGCTCATGCTCGGACTACTCTGAGGCTGAAAGTTCACTTTTATGTGGACTTACTTTTTGGGTTGGGAGGAAGAGAAAGATTAGTTCTCATTGTTTGCTAGAGAATGTCATAGACTAATTATGTTCAATGCTGGTTTTGGTAATGGGTAGAAGTAAATATTTCTTTTATGTTTTGAAAAACTAAGTGCTTACTTAGGCTCTGTCAGAAATAGAGATTCTTTGTAAACAAACACAGGTTCATGTGATGTGCGTTCTATAATGGTACTTGCTAATATATGCACAAACCAGTGCTTGGAATTCGTATGTGCTCTATAACTTGTTTTCTCTTAAGTCATTTGGCAAATACTTGTTTTTCATAAGCCATATGCAGGAATATATTTTGTACCTGTGGAGAATTTGGAAATCATACTGTCATCAGCATATGTGTGTGATTTACATGGGGTACTAGAAAAAAAGTGGTTTTTCTCATAAATAGGCACCCTATAACTCTTGAGAAAATTTTTGCATCTTCCTTAACACTTGCAGCTATTGGAAATAGGCCAAAATGGAGCTGTAGGTCTACTCCTAGGCTCCTAATAGTTTCCTTTTTTTTTTAACTATTACCAGCCTCCCCATGGTTTTCATTTCTGTGCTCATTCTCTCAACCGTACTGTCTCTCTGATCTCTTCCTGTCTTTGGCAATGGCGCCTGTGTAGTGCTAACTTGCATGATTATTGTGCTCAATTGGATATTACATGATAGGGAGTTAGTGTGTATGAGAGAGTCAGTGGAGCTGCATGACATTTTATTCTTCACTTTGCATTTGTGTGACCTTGCTATGTCTCAACTTTCAGGGTCACAGATGTACTTTATCCTCAGTGTCACTTGTGTTTCTGTGTGTCATTGTTGTGATGGCACTGCTCTGATGTTGTCCTCAGTGTCACAGTCACCACAGTTGTCTCGATCGAGATCAGCCAATGCAAACAGCTGTAAAGCGTGTGTTGCATAGGGTGTCTCAACATTCAAACTGCAGATAACGTAACTGCTGAAAAGGAAGCTCTTGGCTGGCATATGCCTGATGCATACAATAGAAGTATTCTTATGGTAGAAACTTTCAGCGTCAAAGGCCAAATAATTGCTGTTCACAGAATCACTATAATTGATTTTTTTTTCTATTAACTTCTGTGTACAAACAGCAGTACTGTAAAGAATATTTTGATCCAGGGTGTCAGGTCACCATTTTCAATGTCATCATTATTTCCTCTAATGTCTTTTTTTCATGATCTTCTATGGTTTTTATGCTCATTTATTTCAGAATAAGTATTAATATCCCTACTGTGCTCTAATGTTAAATTTTAACATTTTAAATAAATCTTCTCCTGATCACTTGTCATTGAATATATGACTTCTGCATACTGCTGAGATGCTGATTTCAGTTTTATATTTAAAATAGTTCAGAATATATGTGGAAATTGCTTGATAGTAAATCATCTGATACTAAATGCAGTCATGAAGTAGTTTGAAAATACAGACTAGGTATAAAATGTTCTGAGTTTCTGAGACAGCTATTTACCTTTCCATTTTATCCTCTCTAGCAACTGTGTAAGAAAAACAGTATATGTGTCACAATCAAATGCAGACTAATGATATTCATCATAAAAAGGAGCATGTTGTCTGGGAAAATAAGATTTTTTTATAATTATGGGAAGGAGAAATCAGTGTTCATATATTTCTGCACTATGAAATCAAACAAAACCCATATTTTTTCATAACCTAGAAGTAGAACAGGTATAATTTGCTGGAATAACATATGAACCTTTGGAATCTCCAATGCCCAGTAAAGTAGAATGTCCTGTTAAAACTAGCACGACAAAGTCGTGACCTACCTATATCAATCATCTCCTTCTTTATTTGTGTAGCTTCCAGAGCTGCTGGGGTGGAGTTGGCAAAGTCCCCCTCATCTTCAAGGATTTCTGTAAAAAATAATTATTTATGGAGTTCTTAAACTAAACAGGTCTTGAGTGATGTCTTAAGAATCACCCACTTCAGAATGCCACTGATGATAACTATTGTTAAAGATTTCCTCTCTTAATACATTAAAGCTGCCATTCCTCTGCAGTAATAGGCTTAAGAGCAGAGTGTACCCACTTATATATTAAAGTAAATCCAGAACACCACGTAACAGCTACAGTATATAAGGCTATGGGTTAAATGTGGAAACTCTTAAGTTATTTTAACCTGGATCAGAATTTGTAGAATGGTTCACTGATGGTGGGTGTAAGATATCTAGTTACTGACAAATGTTTGTGCAGCAGAAGAGGCAAGACAGTGACTTGCATAAAGGGTGCAGTACATACTGAAATTATTGAAAGACTCCAAAGTGACTGATGCCAAGAGTGTCTGAATTAGCCCCTGTGGCGGTTTGGGAGCAAGGGTCCTGACATTCCATCAGGGTGCTGTGCCTAGACATTTGATCTGTAAGGCTGCCTGCCTGATGGAAACAATGTACTAAAGCCTGTTCTGGGAGCATCTCTGCTGCTGCAGCTTGCAGGGGTTTACATCCCACAGCTGGGTGACAGAGGTGTCCCTGGGCTCCCTTCCATGGGGAGGAGATCTCCACTCCTCTGCCATTGGCCCGCTGGTGTTTAAGGGAGAATTCCACCCCTCTGCCCTGGGACAGAGGGGTGGGCAGGTGGATGATGCAAGTGGTCTTGCTGATCCTCGCTTCCCAGTGAGGACACTGCTCTGCAGAGATTAAATGGTGAAGGCCACATCATGGATCAATGACAGCAGTTTTCTGGCTCCCAGCCTGTTCTCAGTCCATTTAAGAATACTGCCCCTAAACATTGAGCAATACAGTTTAATCTAGAGCCATTTTATTAAAAATTACCCCCAGATCAATACAGCTTTGTTTGCATCAGATGTTCTTTATGATGTGACCAGCATCATGTGCCTTTTTTTTTTTTTTTTTTTTGGCGAGCCAAGACTGTGGGTAGGGAGCCTGGTGTTTTTTCTAAGGCACCTTTCAGAGTTTTGGAGGGAGGGCACAAGAAGAGCAAGACTGAGCCAAACAGAACAAGCCATCAACAGTTTCTGGCATGGATAAAACACAGTGGCTCCATCTGCATTGTTCAGTGAAGCTATAGACAGTTGCCAGAAAATATGCTTAATCTCTACTTTGTGTTTGAAGCACTGCTCACAAGGCCAGCCGAGCAATGCTGTCACAGTCTTTCCTTTCACCCACTCAGACTGATACAAGCTCTGTTCTCTTTTGGCACTCTGTCACTATCACTAATTACCTTGTTTTCTGGCTCATGAGGCAAGATTAGTAATTTGTCTCCTAATCCTTACTCTCATGTGTGTCTTGTATGGTATAAAAGGGAAGTGCGGTATGTTAAAGCTAGGGAAAATTTTCAGTGTGTGGCTTATGTTTACTCTCCAACAACTTTCAAAGTTGCTGCCATCTCTCGTACAGATCTATGAGAGCGCATACAGAAAACTGGATGCACAGTTAAGAGTTTATGTCTGCAGCCCAAATATGTCTAGGCTAAGGCAGTGAATAATCAAGAACTTCGGGGTTTGCACTTCTCTGGAACACTGCTTAACACTAGCCTGGGGCATATGTATGAAAACATAATCTTTTGACTTTATATCTGTACATTTTAAAATTCTGTGCACACAGCAGCAAGTGTTCAAGCCAATGTTAAGTGCCTGAGTATGTACTGACTCAAGATCTTAACTTTAAACAACAGATTTCTAAAAAACCCTTGCTTAGGAATGTATCTTGGAAGTGTCATGACTTACTCCAAATTTGTTTTGAGAGGAACATATAGTAAAGTGTACGGGCCACCAAGAATCCTAAGAAAGCAATTGTGACAAGGAAAGGAATTTGTTTGAAGTAAAATACTTGCTGTAGGTATTTTTAAGAACATCAGACTACTGGTATTTCTTAGAAACCTGTTTTCATCTTCACTGTTGTTCCTGGCACTTCATATTTAACACCTATACAAACACCTATACATACACTCTGTGGTTGTACTGCTGACACACGTAGAATGTACATGGAGTTCGGACTGACAGATTGTATAGACTGAAGTAGTCAGCTCTTCTGAAAAGATTTCTGTAACTAACTAAAAGTGATCCCACGAAATTGAAAACATTAGTGAAAATTACTAAATAAGGTTTTATTTGCAGATCGATTCAATGTGGGGTATGTTTTGCCAGAAGAGAGAGCAACCCGCAGTGTCCCCAGCCTATCACAGGATGCTTTAGCTGAAAACCCACGAGTTGGGGACTGTTGTGGTCCTTCTGCTCCCCCAGCTGGGCAGTGCTGACAGCGACGTGTCAGCAACTAGGACAGGCTGTGCAAGGAACTGTGAGGATTTATTTACCTCTGTCTTCTTATTCTCAGGTGGACATTTGCTGCTCTTAGAGTAGCAAATTCATGTGGGCAGAGGAGAAAAACAATACCATGGCACATCAAATAACTATGTGTTTTCCTGAAACTGGTGTATCTGTCTTTTGACTAACACCATCTTAGTGTTTTCCTTACTAGAGTATGGCAAACCCAAATGGGCTGTTTATAAAGACTGGCAGCATTCCCATGGCTCATAACTCAGATTCACATGTAAGATCATGAGAAGCACGTGTACTCTGAGGCAGCTCGTGCATCTTCTGTGCATTTATGCAGCTGCAGTTGCCAGAAGGCAATGTCTGCCCAGTCTAACTCATATGTGTGTACATATATATATATATATATAGGCAAGTGCATATACAGCTCTGGGTGCAGAGTACATTAACTGCATATAATAAGATAAGGAAGATACCCAGATATGAGTTTAACAGGGTTTCTAAATTCTCATTTATGTCAAATTGGGGTTTTCTACAAATTTTTTTTCAAGGCACACAAATACCTACAAATTTAATAATTCCATGCCTGTTGAGAAACGCTTTTGTACATATGTTCTGTTGAATATGCAGGAGCTTTATAAAAAGTCACATCCTAAATGCTAGTGATCATGAGACATTACTGATATCAAACAACCAATATAATGTATCACTGCCTGTTTCCCTTTTTCACTATTTATCAGCAAGCATATTTATGAGTACAGAGGTACATACAATCTCTTTACTTACCAGTTTCTCACTTCAAAATTATTTGGACTGTCTAGGAAAAGCATGTACCACAATTAAAGAACAAAGGGTCCCCATGATATTGTAATGTAAAAAGTGTGCATCTTTTCTCTGCTTTATGCAATACCTAATTATGTTACCATTAATAAAATTAAAGACTAGGTGTCTTTTACTACTTGCAATAAAATTATTTGAGTGTGTATTGTTTGTTTGGGAATGAGGGAAAGAATTTTGCAAACTGAAGTTGTTCATGATGGATTGTGGTTTTGCCTTTTTCCCCCACAGAAGTTTGAAAAATAGTCTTACGAGTGGATAGGCTGAGCCACAGACACTTTTGAAGCACTTGCTATTTTAATTTTTCCCCACAAAATCATACTGCATTTACAATTATCCAGAAACAAACAACGTATGCAGTTAAAATACATATATTTGAAAAGGGAGATCGTAAACTACAGGTATCTTTACACCTACTCTTATCTTAAAGGACAGAAATGTGTATTCAGAACTTTACTAGAAGTATTTATTCAACGTCATCTTAAATAGCTTGTTTGGAAGAGTGCACTCCAAGAAGTTACAACAGTATGTAGCACCAGCGGTTGAAAACTGTCAGATGATGGTTAAGGGGCTCTGCTGAATCTTTGTAGTATTGGAGTGTCTTACTGCTGTCCATGTATAAGTAGTAATTTTACTTGTTGGGGAGAAATGGAATTTAATACATTTTTAAAGGAGTCTTAACATGATCCCACAAAGTGCTGTTTATGACTTCTTTCATACTTGTCTCTCTCAAAATGAGGTCCCTCTAGGCAATGGACTTTTCATGACAACCTGTTTTTCTCCACCGAATGCTTCAAGTGCCCGTGGTGATCTGGTAAAAGGTCACTATGTTGGGGTTTTTTTGGTTAGTAAATTTAAATTTATGAATGTAATTGCTATTGAATGAAAAAACAAAAATGCTACTGTCTGGTAAACCTCAAATTACCTCTCATGAGCAACCATCTCTTTACTTACTTGTTATAGCTGTTTCTTTCATTATATGCAGAGCTGCCCGATTCTCTGGAGTAGTATTTACAGTAACATCATCTGTCAGAAGATTTTTAATTTGATATTAAAATCTTAATTCACATTGGACCATTTTATATTCTGTAAGACTACTCCTTAATTTAGACCATATTCTGCCTTACACTACTGAAAGAGAACACGAGGTGCTCTGTTGTGGACAATAAAACCTGTCAGCCTGAGACACTTTCATGTGTCTCTAGCTGAATATTAAACTTCTGCTTCCCCTGAAATTTATGTTTTCAGATGTAAACCATAATCTTTCTTTGTAAAGAGCAGAGCATATGACCTTCATATTCAGTGAGACTCTTAAATGAAGTCTTCATCCCCTGACATGAGCATTTACACAATTATATCCTGATCATGTATTGTGAAAAAGAGATGCTGTATTAGTTCATGCACAGGAGACTGAACAATTCTGATCTTTGGGAATAAACAGTTTAAGTAAATGTAAATGCAGTAATATATTGCACTCAACTTGCTTAAACCAGTAGTTTCTTCTCTACATTCTGCATCACAAGTCTTTGAAATGATTACTTACTAGTCTGATCTTATCAAATTTAGCAGGACATTTTAAATGTCATACATAAGTACATGATGGTTATCTCTATGACATTATCTCTTGCTTTTAAGTTTTCTAGGTCTCTGCATTTTCTACCCATAATTACAATTTGGACTTACTTTAGAAATTAATTTAAATTTACTAAATTTAGGTATTTATATAAAATAGAAGACTTTTCAGATTACCTGAATCAGAAACTTTCTTTATATCTGCAACCTGTAGGTCTTCTGACATATTACTAACAGAGTCCTCTTCACCTGTGTCTCCAGGCATTTCTGTGTAAATAATGCTAAATTAATTAGGGCACCAAATTTTCATACTTCATAAGAACAGCTGTGGTGTATCAAATCAAAAAATCCATCCAGCCTCAGATGCTCTTTATGCCAGCAGGCAAAGTAGACGCATTAGCAGAATGTCTACAAAATGCAACTGAAGAGTGAATCTTCCCCCAAAACGTTCTCACAGTTTTCAGCCAGTCTTTGTGTCACATTTTGCTTGACTTCTTCCATTACTTTAGTAACTTCTAGTCTTATATTTGGCCAACATAATATCATCCCCTCATTTCAACTAAAAGTTTAATGTTTAATTCTGTTCTTAAAAAACAAGCATGTTTCTGGTTGTACATACCAATAAAAATGTTTTAAGTCTTGGGTAGTGTGGGTTCATCTATTCTAATTCTGCATTGATCATCCATTACCGTTAATTGTCAGTAACCACCCAAAACCAAAGGCAAGCTCTGCCAGCATTCTTGGTGCTGTTCCTTTTGCTATTTTCACAGTTGTCTCACCAGTTTGGGAGTCTTGCTCCAAAGGCCAATAAAACTGAGCTATTTCGAACCATAAGAGAAAGACAATTTATATGTTAATTTTTTTAACCCATATCTATAGCTACAGATTTCTGTTGCTCAATGTCTTAATTTTTCCAGTAAAGTAGTGTGACTATCTCTCTGATCCATTTCTTTTATCTAAACTGGAAACAGTCTCTTCTGACATGATTTTGACTGGAATTGTCTTTCTGTATCATTTTATCCGATGTCTTTGGTGTTTTTTCCTCCTTTTGTTTCTCAGTTCTATTAAAAAAAGTACAGGGCAATCACCCAATCCAAAATATTACCTTATAACATAATACAAAACTACTAGACAGATCGTAAATTTCCATTTGGTGTTTTTCCCCCACAGCCAATTGGTTAATCTCTCTTCACTTTTTGAGTTTTTTTAAGGTCTCTCTAGTGCTGGAAAACTAAAAATTTTAAATGATATGTGGGTAGTTGAAGTACTTACCTATGGAATCCTTTTCTGATTTTGCTTCTGTCCATTCTGGAGGCCTCTCAATTTCATCATTATCTGATTTACTTGCTTGTTCCATGGTGCACTGCCCCAGAATAGCATCCAGTTCATTAAAAAATTTCATACTTTTACTTGTACTCCCTGAATCTTGGGCACTTTTTACACTCTTGTATTCATGTTTCAGATTTTTGTATTTTGTCCTGCACTGCTTCCAGTCCCTGTCAATTCCAAACTTTTGAAGTTTAGCAGCAACCTGTTCAAATATTCTTTTATTTCTCACTGTCCCCTCCAGTTGTTGCTGGATATTTTTGTCTGACCATATGCGTATCAAAGCTCTGACTTCATTAACAGTCCAGTGTTTTCCTCCTTCATTTGCTACTGTAGGAATAAAAGCCGGTGGTTTGGAAGCCTCTACTGCTGGCGCTGGATTACCTGCATTGTGTGGGGTAGGGGAGAGACACAGATACGGGTTACCTGCATTGGCTGGTCGGGGTGGGGAAAGGACAGAGAGAATGGGAATGAAGGATGCTCTTTCTCCAGAGAAAGACAGAGCAGAGGTGACATTAAAATCAAGCTATTGGTTATTAATTTGTCAGCATTTTTGTTAATTCTGATAAAATTTTTGCCTTCACTTGAAGGTAGATATTAAGATAGCACATGTACATTTAATTAATCTAAGAGGAGCATTTCTTTCTTCTGTGCCCTAATACACTAAATTTTTACCCATGACAACTTTGGGAACAACTGATGAGCTGCTTTGTCCTTCAGACATTAGAGAGGAGAAGAGTACTGTTGGGAAGATGGGATGTGCTGCATGAGCACAATAATAAATTGGCCCCGAGTCACTGGCACTAGCATCCTGACTTAACTTTCTGCATTCATGCCATACTTAAGTTTTTACACACATGGAGAGATTTAACCTGGGTAAGGATCTGAAGAATCTGATCCTCCTTTCTTTACAAAGCACCCCAGTTGTGGGGAGCAGAGGAATGGAGACTTTTGCTTAAGTGAAACATTTGTGTGACAGAACCCAGTTCTCATGGCACAGAACCTCCATCTTTCTCAGGGCAGATCAATCAAAAATATTTGGGTTTTGCAATACTAAGGTATTTTTTTTCTCCAATCTACAATTTTATTTTTTAACATTATGAGGTAAAGGTTGCCATTCATGTAATAACTTAAAACAGTGAAATATGATATATTTTAGTTTTTTAATGTTTCCTTGTTTCTATTTTTGAATTTGCTTTAAGACTTTGTTTTGATTATTAAATTAGTTTGGAAAGTGATATTTCATGCATTTTCTAAACCTTTGCAAAAATAACTACAAAACACAAACAAACCCAAAACCAATTCCAGGGCATCATCAAATAAAGCAGTATGAAGATGCACAGTAACTGACAGGTTTTTGCAGTGATACTGAAGAGATAAATGCCTTTGTCAGTGTCTTTTTCTGGAAGGGCAAACCAGATTATGGGGGTTTGATACTTCATAGCCGCTGAGATGTGTGTGAGGGCAATAGTATCTAACCCTTGATTGTGCACAGAGCTTCGGTGGAGCATACTTTTAATAACCTGTCTGGGGACAAACTTGTCCTAGATAAAACCACTCTGTGCTAGTCTCCATAATTCATTCCAGTTGTCAGTAAGTTGTTCTAACAGATACCATTTTTTTTCTCCTTACAGTCCTGGGTTAATCAGGACTCTGCAGTAGCCAGCTCATAGGCAACATAGTTGAGAAGGGTAATTTTCAGGTGGCACATCAATTATGCTTTCTCCATTTCTTCTTGAGGGAGTGAAAGAAAATGCTGATTTACAGGTGAATCAAACCATAGGAACTGCCACAGTTGACAAGTGCCAACATCAGATAGGCCAGAAAGGAAAGGCCTAGGGAAGGTTAGAAGAAGAAGAGAGGATGAAGAATGCAAGAAGGTGCTCCCTACACTTCCCAGTCAAAGCCATAGAGCACGGGGGCATCTGGGAGGAATAAAGTTTCTTTACTCTTTGTATAGACCAGTATTTCTCACTAGTCAGTTCATTTCCAACTGAGCTCACTTTTGGTTGTGGATGTCAGTTTAAATGAGTTCTGGTGACTCGATATATTGGTCACTTATTCTGCTGTGTGCAGAGTGGAAAATGGTGGGTTTGTTTGTTCCTCATTCCCTTTAAAAAACATGCCGAATCAAGTACAGCTTTGAAACAGTTATGGTCCAGGTTAGGGTCAGTGCAAAAATTTTCCTTATGTCTTAAAAGCATTTTAGTTCTAATGTGTTTTAAAAAAATGTTTAAGCAGGATATACATTATTTTTTTAGCTGAAAGATGCATTTATGCTGTATTTAATTTTTTTCTAAGCTTCCTCAAACCTGAGAAATCTGCTGAAATAAAACCAAAATATTAACCATTATAGATACAAAGGGCTCAACATTTTTCTTTCAGTGGTTTCTCAGATAGTGCTTGAAGCTTACATACTAGAAGAAGTACTAGGGGAGGGCATTTTAGTACTAATGCATACTTGAAAGCCCATGCAATTGAAGTTATTTTGCTGACTTTGTAAAAAGCAGCTTCCTCAGAATTGAAGACTTTTCTGCTTGGCAATATGTTGAGTACTGAGAAATAGAGACATATTCCTGTAAAATTTGATTCAGATACTTTCTGCATGTTTTGTTTATGTGCATAAAGTATTTTATATGTGCATAAATTCCATGTGACATTCTGGTCTCTTCCTTAATTTCTCTCTATGCCAGGCAAGAGGGGTGTAATGTGTAACACAAAAGCCATAGGCTTAGCTTGTGCCTTGTTTTCTTCCTGAATATGGCACTTTGCAGATTCTGTAACGTACACTAAGGCATAGAGGGCATATAAAAAATAGAAAGAGCATGTAGGAAATTCAGGACAATGCTGCTGTTCATCCAGGCAAGGGATCAGCACATCAGTTGCTTAAATCTGCCTAAAATGTGTTCAGGTTTCTCCATTTCCTTTAGCAGCCCCTTGAAGGGGCTCACACCTAGGATCTTCTTCCTCCTTCTGGCTTGCCAGATTTATACCTTTGCTTTTTAACTTTCCTGAGCAAAATTACTAGAGTAGGACGTTTTCCAAATGAGTTGTTCTATGGTTGGTTGGACTAAAGCATTGCTGACCACTCCTTGCTTGGAGAGGTGACTTTGAAGTTGTTCTGGAGACCACTGCAAGTCTGGATTGCTCTGCATCTCTCTCCTGGCTCAGGCCACTCACTCATGCTGCTTTAAGCATCCATGATTTAAGAAAATGAGCTAGGGAAAAGCCACAAGCTGACATGGGTATCCACGCTAGCATTTGGCATACTTTCCACTAGCATTTAACGAAATTACCATGGTTAATGCAGTTAACGTGATTAAGCTATAGCATGGGATGTGTTTTGCAGGTGAATGGTGGTCATGCAGTGTTACATCATATAAAGTGGTCAGTGTCTAGTGAGGCACGACACCGCTGAGTGCTAATGCTGGGAAGGAGATGGTGCAAGAGTGTGGCTGTGTTAAAGCTACACTGATCAGAAACAGAATGGCAGTGTATTCAAGCTCTCAGGAAGCTCTGACACCCATGCTGCTTTTCAGTTTTTGATCTCTCTGTACCATCATACTATACCTAGTTGAACTGGTCTGGCATGAGACATAAAAAGTAGTGGATCTCCTGGAGCCTCCTCATCATCTTCTAAAGAAACTGATGCTTCACCTGGGAAGGAGAGAGTTTTTAGATGAAAAATAGGTATGGACTAAATTAGCTTAAATTAGTTTAAATTAAAGTGTCCATACACCATGAGAAGATCTTTAACTTGGTAATTTCAACACTTAATTAGTAGTTACATTAAATTTTAAATTAATTTAGCATGTCCCCATAAGGGGGACATGAGTTATAGAAGGCAAATTATTTTATGTCTTGCATATAAAGCCTGTTTGAAATACTTTTTAAAATTCTGGTTGAAACTGACTTCATTCTAGGGACTTGTTTGCTCTTCTAACTCAGTATTCGGGATAGATAGCACATTGCAAGTATAGTTTGAAAGTAGATAGTGTAAAGTAAGAGACATACAAATAAAGGCAGACTTTGCACACAGATTCATAAAATCACAAATCTATTTATGTAACAAAAATAAATTCCTAGAAGAGTATGAAGCAAACAAGAATGTTCTGCAGAGAGCCCTGGAAATCAATGGAATTCATTAATGGTATGGGGAGGGAACCAAAATATTCATTGGGACTTGACAACAGACGTATTTGTAGCTGACAAGATTAAGTCTAGCTTTTTCCAGCATAGCTTTTCTACATTTGTTTAAAAAGGAACATTACAGCAATTGCTATGTAAGTTTAGAAAGCAGCATGTTTAAGTCAAGTTCAGAACCAGCTTGATTGTCACAGAGGACAGACTTGTAAGTTGTCCTACGGTAGTGTGCTGTATTCAACATACCATGTTGACAGGAGGCTTGAAATGTTGATTCCCTGTACGGGGAGCTGAGCTCCTGTGAGCTCCAGCCAGGCAGGGCACACAGATCAAAGCTCGCAGCTCTGCCGTAGTTCGGCACGGGGAGCAGTAACGAGGTGTGGTTAGGATGCAACCTGCTATCGCTGATGTCGGTGAAACTGAAAACTGCGTTTGAAAACATTATCCTAAATCCTCCTGACTTTCAGCAAGGCTCACGATGACTCATAGATGCAGTGGCCTGATCTCTGACTGCTCCCAGCTGTCCGCCTGGCTTCCCTGGAGGAGCTGCTGCTCGTGCCTCCACCTCCAGCGACAGGACCGGCGTTTTAGCTGCTTAAGAGCAGCAAAGCAAACCAGGGAGAGAGTAATAAATTCTCTGCTTCTGAGTGTGCCATCGGTACTACCATGAGCAAGGTTAATTACATTGTTATATTAAAAGAGAAACATTTTTTATTTTTAGTAAGTAAGAATGGTTACCACAAAAAGATATTACTATCTTTGATAGGGAAAAAAATTTTAAAAAGCATTTGAAGAGCAGAAAAACTATATAAAAATAATAGTCAATGACACGTTGGAAGTCCAGACATGGAAAACCATATGTAAGTGGCACTTTTATGTCAGCATTTCTGAAGGATTTTCTGCATTTTAGTAGCTGAGTTTTCTGCCAGTCATTGCTGATGTATTTCTGCTCAGCGATAATCTTTCTGCATTTGCTGAGTTAAAGTGAAGGTCAAGCAAGGTGACCAATGCCTTAATATTTAAACATAAAGAAAGAAATACAAAAAGTGTAAATAACTTGAATTACTAGGCAAGTATTTTGTAATTAATGTATTTAATCTATTAATACTTTATTTAACTCTAAACAAACCAAACTGGTTAACAAAATGGGAAGGTCATTCATTTGAACTCTAATGAAAGATACCATTTTTCATAGCGCACCATTGCTTTATGTAGATTTTCATGGTTGTTGATTAGTGGGATGATACACAAACTGTACTTGAAGAGAAGTGAATGTGTTGACTTCGATTTTTTTGATGATTATTTAAACTACAGCTCTGCCTCTGAAACATGTTCCAGGAGGACAGCATGAGCATCTCTGCTTACATTTCTGCATGTGCTTATGCATAAAGTGTTATCTTTCCATGAACAAGCTGGGAACTGGTAGGTGTTGCTACCAGGTTTATCCTGAGACACCCCTCTCAGATTTGATTGAGATTTTCAGTAGTAATTTCTTCAAATACACTTTCAGAAGAAAACTGATTCTACCAGGCATGAAAAATCCTCAGGGAAATACTACCGAAATACCATTCAGTCTTATTAAAAAAAGTAGTCTCTTTTCTTCCCTTCCTCTTGCTCCCCCTCCCCAGCAATGTCCCAGTAGCTGAGATAATGCAAAGACATGCTGGTAGGGGCTGCCTCTGCCTGTGCAGGGAATCGCCTTTCCCTCTGTGGGAGTGACACCGGCAGCTCTGTCCCCGCAAAAGGACTCAAGAGCATCAGCTGCACAGCCACTGATGCTGGTTTTGCCTCACAAGTGCTCTTCAAAGTACTGGGCTGGGCAGGCATCGTACTCTGACTGCAGGTGGAATAGGACCGGGCCTCTAGTAAAGTGTTAGTTGCTTGACTTGCATTCTTAAATAAGAAAGTTGATGACCTCACAGCTGTTCCCTCAGCCCCTTGTTATGGATGTACGCATGCATTCTGCATAGCTGCAGGACACATTTCTATCTTAGCGTGCTTTCGTTGCAGCTGAATTGTGGTTGTTGTGAAAATCTTTGCATTTCAATTTTTGCACTAGCGTTGCATTATTACAGTTAGCTGCATTTAATTTTTATCCATGAAACTTGTTTGCTTTTATTTTTTTGGAGGGAGTAACAGAAATGCTTGTGCAATCAACAGATATATTTAATTATACCATAGATATATTTAATTATACCATCTTTAAAACCAGACTGTCCTAGTGCTTTAAAACAAGGCATGTCTCACCCAGGGGTAATTATTTTTATAGATACTGTAGTTTGGAATTCACTTTTGAATCCCAATTATTAATGAAATCAACGTTTGCTGATTTAAATTTGCTAGAGGTCTAAAGCAGATGAGAATTAGGATTACCAGGTGCAAACTACATCAAAACACAGGATAATCTAATGGCAGATCCTCAGATGTAGGACACTATCTTAATTTCATGTAGTCCTTAAAGTGTATCAGCTTGTATTAGCCTCAGTTCTGCAAGTTTAAAAATAAATATGGATTGCAATTCACAGTGCAGAGAGCACATTACAATGTTATGAAATTGCCATTTTAATTTGAAGTGACTTTGACGGATTAGAGGCTTTCTGTTAGTGATGACAAATAAAGGTCAAGCTTTTTGTTAAGGTAAACAATGACAATGAAAAATGGCAATTTCTTTTGCTCAGGTCTGTAAAACAGCATTGTAGAGGGAGACGTGGAACAGTACAAGGACAAGCTCGATGTCCAGCTGCTTTCTATGCCTTTGACAATATCCCCTGACAATAATTTTCAGTTTCTTGTTTTCTTAAAAAAGCTTCACAGTATTAATTAATGTAATTTGCTACATACCATAGGAACGACTTAAGCTTTTAATTTCTCTTTTTAGTCATCTTATTTTGGTACTTACAACTATCATTGGGGCTTATGCTTCGGTGACATTTAGGAAGTGACAAGGAGATTTGAGTGATGTCAAACAGAAGATTGACCCTAATGAAATGTTAAGCAGAGCTTAAATGCATATGTAGAGAAGGTTGAATAAAACAAGAGATGCAAATAATTTAGTAAAACCCACTTCAGAATAAAGGCAGCTGTATTCATTTGGTCTGCTGCAAAATAGTCTGATAAATACAGTAATTTTTACTTTCACTGCTAAATTAAGAGTTTTTAAAGAAAGGTTATTAAGCATGTTTCTTGAGTATTTAAATAAAACTGCTTATAAAATAATTTACCTTAAGTCATCACACCTAATTATCAAGCTGATATATATATATATGCAAAATAAGAATAAAAATCCTAAATTTCGCTTGTATCACAAATAACAATTTTTACAACACCCTGACAATTCCAACATTTTCTTTTTCTTTACGTTTACATCTGAACTGGAGCTCTACAAAACCTGCTTCCAAAGTACTGCAAATGAATGGCAAAGGGAAAGAAAGCAGCTTATTTTAATTTAGCATTTCCACCCAGTGCAGGAGCCTGGACACTAGCACGTACTCACCGAGGCTGCTATACATGCAGTTAGCATAATTTTGCTGGAATTACGCTGTATTTACAGACTTCGACACTGGTGGGTGCTAACATTTTATTCCCCTGCGCGAGGCGTGCATCCAGTCACTTCTAACAGCGCTGCCGGGGCTGAGCAGCCTCCGCTCCAGCGCCAGCCAAGTCGGGCTTCGGGTTTGTTCCCTTTGGGTTTTAAGCAAAGAGAGAAAAATAGAAGCAAAAACATTTTTTTTACCTTGCGTGCTGTCTGTTGTGGGGCTTGTGTTCAGCTGCGTCTCAGTCGCAGAACACCTGCCGTTTTCTTCTGCTGCTAATTGTGTGACAGGCTCATATCGCAATATGGCATCCAGATCATGGAAAAACTTCATGGTTTTAGTGACATCCCCAGAGTTGTGGGCATATTTAACCGTTCTGTATTCGTACTTCAGGTTTTTGTACTTTGCACGGCACTGTTTCCAGTCCCTGCACACTCCCAACTCCTGTAACCTTTTAGCAATGTAGATAAATATTCCTTTATTCCTCAGGGTGCCGTGCAGTTGCTTTCTGATATTTTTTTCTGACCAGACGCTTAACAAGGCTTTAACCTCCTCCTCAGTCCAATGCTTCCCTGCTCCACTCTCCATGTTGAAAGTGACCTGGAAATGATTCACTATTTCTAGCCAAGATTTTGTTTCCTAGGAAACCAGACGGCTGGTTGTCAGTAAGCTCCGCCGAGATGAAAGGATCTAGTTTTACTGGCTCAAGCTGCCTGAGGGGAGTAACTTGAGACACTGCCAAATAAGCAGGCTCGGCACTGGAGCCCTGCGAGGGAAGCGGCTCCGCCAGCGGGGAGGGGAGACCTGGGTCGGGCCGGGGTGGGCCGGGGCTGCTCTCACTCTTCTTGGAGAGTCAGGGCGTGCACCAGGGTGTGAGAAGAGAGGCAAAAAGAGTCTGGTTTTGTTCCTTTTAAAAAAACCCAAAGCCAACAAAACGAAGCAACGTGATACACACCCCCTCACCCCTTGTGGCCTGGCCTCTGCCGGGAGGCCGCCGGGCAGCCCCCGCTCCGGAGGGGGCATGGCCGCGGGACCTTCCCCACAAGGAGCGCGTTTAGGATCGTCCTGCCCCACATCCTCACATCTCTGTGCGCTGTTTGCCTTTGAACTGTCGTATGGACACGTTTTATATATTAGTGGTGTTCTAATAAAAAGCTGGCTTACTTAAAGTCTGGCTCAGCTGGTAAAGTGCTGCAAGCATTGTGACACTGAGCTCCCATGTCTTTTGTCAGTGCTAAGTGAAAGATGTAACCCAACGCCTTGACCAGGGCCTTCCTTGGGGTGTCTGCTTCCCTTTTCCTATTGATTTAGTTACTATTTAAAGGGACCATGACAGTATTAAATAGGAAATTGCCTGTAATATTAACATTGCAATTACAAGTCGCTGAATGCAGTGTATCAACCTATAAGTTTTACTACCAATCTTCGTGTTTATAGATGGAACATCTTCCCAAGTTAAAATAAATGGCTTTAAGAATGTCCTCATCTCTGATAATTTTCTTTGAAGAACTTTGTCACTAACAGGGTAAATTTGTTCAGATATGTGGGAAGTTTGGTTTGTTTTGCTTTCTGTAAGCAAGTGTTCTTTAAAATTTTTGCTTTACATCCAACTGGGACTAGTAACAAATAAAGGAATTTTAGGAACTAGAGAAAATTAGTAATGAGCATGGTCAGTTGTATATTGGCATCCATTCTGTAGATTTTTGTGCCTACTTTTATTATTGCTTGTGAGAAATGAAGCCCACCCCTCTTTTTGGGGTTTTATAAATTTAATAAGGGACAATAGGGAACAAAGGTCACTTAAAGCAAACACAACAGTGCTGGGTGCCTGGCTCATAGCCAGAGGCATACACACGTATGCAAATTTACCGTTTATATGCTTTCACATTGTGCATATTAATAAACCACAATGCATATGCATAGTTTTTCTGAGAACTAATTTACATTTCCTTAGAAGAGATTAACATAGTTCCTCACCTGATCCGCCTTTTTAGAGCATGCCTAATGTGATCGTGGGGGTCTTCGGGGGTCTTCTTCAATGAAGGCTCAAGGTCTACCTCGCATCTGAACTTTTCACCTTTGTCTTTGGAGCATGTGCAGTTATGATGTTCCTTGGTCTTTCTGGATCCAACCGGTTTAAATTCTTTATTTGGTGGCTAATTGGCTCTACATTTGCCAACTTCTCATTAGTACATCCTGCCACTTCCCAATATAGCTATACTTGTCTATTTTTGAGATTATTCACCTGGCGAGTTTCCTTTTATTTAAGCATTTAGCAATTAGTTAACTGTATACTAGCTATATATTACTATAATTTCTATACATTGTATATAATAATATACTACTATAATTTCTATACATTGTATAGAAAGTTATGATTCAGATTGTATAGGTATAGAAAGTTATGATTCAGGTTATATTGGTATCTCATAACTCAAGCTGTATAAGAGTCTTGTAACTTTGACCCCAGTTATAATGTTAACTAGTTAATATCTGCATAGCAAAGTTATTTTTAACATATTTGCACATAATATTTCCTAACATATTCTGATACATAATATTGCTTACGTTTTACTACCCGCAAAAGCCAATGCTATAATAGCTGTTTATCACATTGCTTATACTAAATAATTCCAGTGACTTCAGCTGAGTTAAGCCAGTTCAAGGCACAAATAGGACATTAGTTGTAAGTCTTTCCCTTTTTAAGAAAAACATCTTTCTTATCCAGACGTTATTATATATGAGAGGGGACAGGAGCTCATTAGTCCACCAAAGTCCTGATGAATATTGCAGGCCCAGCAGGCGCATAGCAGCAGTTTTGTTATAGGCAACACTCTGCCTTATTTCAGGAAGCCTTTTAAAGGGAGATGGAGCAGCCCGTACTTTTGTCACCCACAAAAAAAAAAATGCAGTCTGCAAAGCAAACCTTTTCAGTGGATAAGGACGGAATTACAAAGTGTGGGCAGGTGCACAGTGTTCTGCCTGCTGTGGGCAGGGCAGCATCAGGGGATCTGGGGTACACCCAGGGGACCCAGCGGGGAGAAGGGCTGGGGACGACAGGCAGCAGGACAGGGAAAACTCCCGTATTTCAGCTGAATCAGCTCTTCTGCTCAACAAAGCACAGCTGCCAGCCTGAGGTTGATCTGCTGTAAGAGAAGTATTTCCATTTGCAGTGACACTTGTACATCAGATTTGCTTTGCCTGAGTTCAGAAGCTGAGATGCCCAACATAAGGTTTATGCACTCAGAGGCTTTTATCAGAGGGTCCGTGTAGCTTTTAGAGGTGTAAATGCTAGCTTGTCTGCCTAAGTGCAAAAATGCAAAAGCTTCTGTATAGGTGATCAGTGGAAAAGACAATCCATTCCCCTAAGCAAAACCATCTGTTTTTAATAGCATCTCCCAATCCAAAGCAGAAGTAGAATAGCACTACAGAGCCTACTATATTGCCTAGACCATTATGCCTCTAAAAATGGTTTTTCCAGTTAAGCATCTGTTTGTATGTTGTGCCCATACTGAAATTGGAGTCCAATAAGAGCCTGAGCCAGTGCTTAGTAGTGGAAAGATTCCCACTGAATTCAGTGGACTTAGGCACAAACCTTATGTGACTGTTTCAAAATAAAGCATAACACAGGCAAGAAACCTGCAATTAACATAGCAATTATAAGTCTGTAAAATAAAACAACAAATAAGCCTACATTAAAATTCCATTAAAAAAACACCTATCCATTGTATGTAAAAGTGTTTCATATCCATTTCAGTGCTTTATGTTAATTTTATTTTGTCCATAGGGGCCAGGAGAGCGCTGGAATTGTGACGAGTGATGGCGAGTCATCCCAGGCATTCAAAGTGCACAAGGTAAAATGCAAATGAATATTTTGTATTCTTAAGTGAGATGCATGTAAGTTTGTTTCTGCTAAGAAACCATGTAATTGGAGAAAAAGTAACATGTTTTGATGGGCTGCTTTGATTTTGTCTGTGAGAGTATCTCATTTTGTTACCAGTCTTGAGTGTATGCTTGAAGCAAACATGCCAGCATTTGTACTGCGAGGCGTATCCGTGCATACAGTGACAGACACACAGAAGTTACCCAGAGCATGCTAAACAAAAACTTCTTACCAAAGTCACCCTGCACCTCAGGTGTTAACTCTGCAGATTTGGAAGAGCATTGATGCAAATCGATCTCAAGAGAAAAGAAATACGGTTACAGACTATGCACAAGGAAACGGATTACTAAATCTTACATTAGTGACACTCAAGGAAGTGGCAACTACTTTACCATAGGTAGCAATAAACAGAATCTAAGACTGAATGGAGGCCTGAGGTCACACAGACTTTCTCAAGATGAGAGAATCACGGGGGATGTTACAAGACACATAATGACCACAGCCTTAAAAGTAGTATGCTAAGAGAATACTTGCCTGCTTTGGGGATATTTCTGTTCAATCTGAATAGTGATCAGGAAAAAAATAATTACCAGCCTATTCCATCCTGGAAAAGGAGAGGATTGGAAATAAAAAATACACAAGCAAAAAAACCACGGGGCAATTTTCAATGTATGTTCTCTGACCACAGAGAGAATCAGAAAGCAGTTTGTCTTCCCATTCAGACGTCTCAGGACAAGATTAATTAAGCTGTTCAAATCACTCCAAGAGTAAGGAGTGCTCTGCTGCAGCAGCATGTGTATCTATGCATGACTGCTCAGTACCTCATGCAAAATCTTCTCTCTCAAGCATCATGTTTTTTGTCTCTTCAGGCACTTTCCCCCTCCTGTCTGTTACTTACAGCCCAATTCACACATACACGTGCTTTTAAGTGCACCTTCTCTGAACATCAGCACCATGTTATCTGTTCTTCATTCCTGCACCTGCTTGGGTTTCAGCTTTCCTTAATGTTTACAGGAATTCCAGCTTCCTTTAAAGTGGGCTGCTCTATAAATCCCATAGTAAGAACTGCTTCTCAGAATGAACTTCCAGTAGGTGATATAATAATTTGCAGTATCTCTGTGTTACTGAGCTACAATACCTAGCTGTCATGCTAAGAATTTAATTGACTATCTCATCAATATGGATATTTTAAGAGTTGGAGAGCATGTGATGGTTTCTATTATTCTTAAAGTATGTTTCTCAACTACAGCACTTGTAAAAATTGTAATAACCACAGTGTAAAAAAGAACTTGTGGAGTAAATTTACATGACGTGATTGATCCCGGAAGTGGTGCTAATATAACAACATTTGGGTCTGTTACACTGGTGAAAGCATATTTAGGACTCTGAGTTGTAAACTAGTCCATAAAAATGCCAACAGTTATGAGGCTACTGTACCTGTTTGTTGTCCTTCCTGTCCCATCTCACTCTCTTCTTACTGTATCTGCAGCACAGTTTATGAGCCACTGAGAGGTTCAGACCTCTCCTGTGTATCTTTGAAAGTCCTAGAGGAGCATTACCCATCATGTATACCACAGTTACCACGTGTGATAGGCAAACCAGGCATAGAAGGATGTAACTATTTTCCACAGGCACTGGCAGAAGCAGGAGTTCATATGACAGCCTGGTCTTAATTTCTACTCTCTGTGCAATTTTTTTGGACTATTCTTGCTGCTAAATTATCTCCACATAGTGCTTGTTGCCAAAAGAAGCTCCTGTCCTGATGGCTGACTAGAAAGTTTTGATGCATTTCTGCTTTAAATAGAAGACAACTTGGCTATATGAAAAGTTTAAGTAAATAAGCCTCTTGAAAAAATCAGACGCTGACAAGAATGACAGTGGAATCTAATAAACATTATCATGGATCCACTTAAAAAGTGAATCCAATATACCACTAACTTGTAAGACATATTCTCTACCTAGAACTTCCTTCTTCCAACTGTTTTTCTTCTTTGCCTGTCTTCTGGCAGTCTTTTTTTTTTTATGTGTTTTTAAACAACACAACAGTTTGTTAGTGCTTTTCAGAAGATGTATTTTTAGCCAGGGAATAGAGTGTTCCATGAAAATCCTCAGCACAAAAATGTATATTGCTTTATTTAAAAACAGGACCAGTGTGATCTGATATACCACTGTGACACCTATTCAGCTTTTTTCTTTCCCATGTCTTTTAGGTTACTTGCCTTTCTCTTAAAGTTCCATTAATACTGTATCAACACTAAGCAGAAGAACTTAGAAAGTTACCAGGAAAATAAAACCAAACAGAACCTTTTTTTCTTTTTCTCCCAAAGGGAATGGGTCTCATAAATCACGTCTTCAGTGCAGACAGCCTGAAGAAGCTGTACCCTTCAAACCTTGGTATTGGGCACACGAGGTACTCCACCTCAGGAATTTCTGAGCTGCAGAACTGCCAGCCTTTTGTTGTAGAGACTCTTCATGGGAAGATTGCTGTGGCACACAATGGGGAGCTAACAAATGCTGCACAACTCAGGCGGAAGGTTAGTACCTCCTTTGGGGGCTCTGGCATTGTTTCTTTCTGAGTGTGAGGCAGAAATGAGCAATACGGTTGCTGTGACTTTTCCTTAATACCAAACTGTTTGGGGTAATGGAAGAGCACCCTAATCAAAACAGATCATTTTTGGAGGGGGAAAAATCCTGTGAAGGGGATTGCCTTGATATCTCTTTCTGGATCTGTTATAGGCAATTTCATATTTTCTCTTGTATATTTTACCTCTCTTCCCAGAGCATGCAAAAGATAATTAAATGGCCTAAACATGAATTTACGCCCTGAATATTGGTGTCATTAATTTTGGTTGCATGCAGAGCAAAGGAATGAGATGAAAAAGGAAAAATGTAGTACTAGTGTAGAAGATTGTACCACCTCATTTTAGATGGTTTGTTGGAAGAAACTTGACATTATTATGCTGTGATCACCTGAAGCACTGATAAGTTTTAAAACATTCGTTCATTGCACCAAGGTGTTGTTAGATTCAGATCTGAGCAGTGAGTTGTGAGATTGTTTTTTTAATGCTGGTAACACTTTTGGTTTGTGTCTTTAAAAGCTTATGAGGCATGGTGTGGGACTGTCGACCAGTTCTGACAGTGAACTGATCACCCAGCTGCTGGCTTTCACACCTCCACTGGAAAATGACGATACGGCGGACTGGGTGGCAAGGTGAGGAGCATGGGCTTCACAACCAACAACAGCCATTTAATCTCAGCATGATATGCAGCTGTAAATGGACACAGCTGTTCATGTGACACACAGTCATGTTCTCCTATGTCTTGTTCCAGAATAAAAAACTTAATGAAGGAAACTCCAACTTCATATTCATTGCTAATTATGCATAAAGACATAATCTATGCAGTACGTGATCCATATGGGAATCGCCCGCTCTGCATTGGTCGCCTAATTCCAGTAGGGGACATGAATGGAAAAGGTAAACTAAATACAGATGTATGTATCTCCATATGCATATGCATAGTTCATGCGTGAAATCACTGATATAAGTAATAAAAGCTACACTTACTGAGGTGTAAGTAGGAATATGTGATGCAAAAATCAGTTTTGAAAAATGAAAGCAAAAGAAAAAAGTTGTTAAGGAAAAAATAATCTATAGGGAGTCTGCAAAATTCCATTCCCAGATAAAGGGAATCTTAGTGGCCTAATGATAGCCACAGTTAGGCAGCCCAACTGTAATACAATTTAAATAATTCTCATTGCTTAAATAGGAAAGCAGGGATGAACAGAATCACAGAAGGGTTGCAGTTGGAAGGGAGCTCTGAAGGTCATTGGTCCAAATCCCCTGCTCAAGAAGGGCCACAGAAAGGCAGTTGCTCAGGACAATGTCTAGAAACAAGCATGGTTTCTTCCTTCCTTTCTCCTATAGTAAGGTGGGCAAAAAGTGCTGGATTACCCACAATGTATTTCTGAATTCCAAGCAACCCAGTCACAAGTAGTGACTGGACCATTACACAATCAGTTTATAGGAAAAATTTGTGTTCCTGTTCAGCCTGCAAATCAACATTTTCCATTAAGTAAGATTAAAATATCTTCACTTGTTCAAAACTAAGATAATTCAAAGGCAAAGCAGTAAATGCTTCCGTACCTTCAGAAAACTGAGTAATTTTAACCACAAGAAAAATAACCAAGATTTTTTAAAGCATACAGACATTCCTACCCTATATGATGCAATTCAGTCTTTCCTGTGGTTGACTTTCAAAACTCTCATTGGAATTCAATCCAGCATCCATTGTAATCAAAAGCATCTATCTATCAACCTATTTAACATAGGAAAAGTAAGGAGTTTCTTGTGTGAACAGAACTAATTATGTCTATCTAAGGTCACTGAACTAGAATTTGAAAAGTTTGAAACAGTGCAAAGGATAGCAAAGGTAGTTACCTGAACTGTGTCTCTTCATGAGCTGTGAATACGATGCTGTTACTTCCACTTCTGCCTAGAACAGGTTTACGATGTTTATTTTGTGGATTTGTTTGAGATTTTTTTAAATAATAAAAAGGTGGAAACAGTGGAATGCTATACCTTTTAATTAGAAATTACAATAGTCTTTAATTGCACACTTGGCAACCATAGCAAGCCAGATACTGCAGCAAAAATGCGATTGTGGGGGGTCACGGTAGCAAAAATTGGGGACTCTAACTCAAATCTTTTATTTCAGGAAAAGATAACACTGAAACAGAAGGATGGGTTGTCTCTTCTGAATCCTGTAGCTTTTTGTCTATTGGTGCAGAGTAAGTGCCCTGATTCCCCCTTTATCTGAAAGCTCTTCCTTAGGCAGTGATTAAACATTAAATCCCAAGTTGCCAGATATCACATAGCATGAAAGACACCAAGGATTAGTTTTCTGTGGAGGATGTTTTTGCTAGTCCTGGTTTTTGCTAGTTTATTCTCTCAAAGAGATGATTGTAGAAAAAAATTATGTGTGCAGAAAGTAACGGTAAAGACAAGTACTATCACAAAGTAAATGCCTCTTACTGGTTGCATTAGACCTGACTACCCATATAACTTGTTCATTTTGCCCTCATTTGCAGCAGCATAGTTGTATTACAAATAATTCTTCAGCTACAGAAAAGTTACATTGGTAGCTCACAGGCTGAAATAACCCAAGTTGTAGCATATTGCTGTCTGGTAAGCTTGCCTCCTTGTTAGAAAAAACGTAACTGTTTTCTGAAACTTCTTTGAAATATCTGTTAAGAGAAGCTCACTATGTAGGACCATCAGCTGAATCCTGTGTGTTTTTAAAAAAGCAATTTTGTCTAAACTTCTGCTGTAGCTAGTGCTGCTGCCTGCTGCTGCTAGTATCTGACCAGTGAGTAAACACAGGTTTGCTCACCTCTGATTTGTATCTCCAGAATATTTCAATATTTTGGGATAGATTTAGATTGACTTTGTTAGAATAGCCACCTGAAGACTCACTAAAGGATCTAGAAAAATGTTTAATAAGGTTAAACACTTTAACATAATACACCTAAACGATTCCATATTTAAACCTAACCATTCCATATTTCTGCAGATTTCAGAAATAAAATGTACATTTCTAGTCAGCTTTATGTCACTTGGGGGTAGCTATCTCTAGACAGATATTTCTCTAGATTTGGCTTGTGAGGCAGGACTATTTTGGCTACCACCTCTATTCTTGATTATATTTCTTACGTTGCAGCGTAAGGTTTATTAGCTTTCATAGAAAAGTTCTCTAGTATTGATACAGGACTATGTTATTATATTCAATCTCAATTAAGCCTGTACAGTATTTCTCACACATAGGACAAATACCATAATTCTCTGGTACTAAGTATTAGTTTATTGCTTTTGGATATTAATTCAGATTGTTTGAGTAAGGGTCACTTGTCTTAGCATGTTGGTCTTAAAATGCTTCAGGTCAAACCCTAAGATGGAAGCAAGTTGTCATGTTGCGATGTTCAAAAAGATTTTTTCCTGTCAGTTGACTCTTGTTTGTACTTCAAAATTATCATCCAGCTTCAGGACATTTCTAACTTCTCTGTATTTCTTTTTCAAGGTACTATCGGGAGGTCCTTCCTGGAGAGATTGTGAAAATATCCAGACATGATGTCCAGACACTGGATGTTGTACGAAGACCTGAACGAGATCCGTCAGCATTCTGCATCTTTGAATATGTTTATTTTGCAAGACCAGACAGTATTTTTGAAGGTACAAAAATGTAACTTACCAAGCTCTCCCCTGAATAGTGGAAGATGTTATCCTGGAGCACAATGACTCTGGAATCATAGCAGAGTACCATTGAATATAAGCTTGCAGAGCACAGCAGGGACAGAATGGGCTCGCAAAGCTTTTGAGATAAAACTCATGAGGAGGAGCATGTAACATCACCTTCCTGTTTCTGGATATGGGTACAGCCTGAGATAGGCTGCCTGCATATTCCTATGGGAGGGATGAAAAAAGTCACGAACATGATTAAGGTGGATGAAATACGTTTTAAAAGTGAGAGACTGAAGAAAGGAACTTTATTGGTTCTTGGGAAATATTTTAAAAATTAGACTTATGAAATAGGATTTACAAAATAACTTTATTTTAATATTTTCTTTGCAATAAGTGTCATTTCAGGAAGATGCTTTTAATTTAACTTGTAAATCTATTCATTATCTAAGTACTTGGCATTGTCAGTATAATGCCTTTATTATTATTTCAGTAGAAGCCCTCAAAATTGTCTCAGTGACAAGATACTAGCCAGGACTCTCATGTCTGGCAAACAACCTCTTCATTGCTTTCTACGGACATGCTATCCATTGATCCAATACAGTTCCTCACCCTTACAAAGCCAGTTTCATCCCAAATTGCTTTGCTTTCACAACCATCTTACTCTTCAGTATCCTCACATTCCTTAGTACTGCTACTGTAGCCTTTGCTGTGCCTCATCTCATCACAATACTTCCAGTTCTTTCCCATGTTGCAAATTTTTTAGGACCTTAAAAGCTTCTGAGTCCTCTTATCCCCTTACTAAATTCAGGGTGAATTTTCCCAACTGATTCAGACTCAATAAACAGACAGAAGCAGACAGCAGGATTGCATAAATCTTGTGTGTTGGAAAAAGCAGTCTAAAAATAGAATATGCATGTTATGAACAGGCAGGCATAATTTCTATTTCTTTCCTCCTGCAAATAGATTTTGAAACATCCACAGGACCTTTAGTTAGTTACCCAGTTAGGGCAAACTGGATTTTCATTCTCTGTGTAGTGATACGAATGTGAATGTTAGAATGTGACATTATGGAAGGAAATAAAAAATGACCTTATGCAAGTGACTGCTTATTAGTTCTGGAACTTTTCTCACTGACTTCTATGTCTACAACTTGACACAGAAATTTGTACAGAAAACTGAGAGGAAATCTGAGCCATGCATACCAAGAAAAACACTTCTTTCTGTTCTTAGGTCAGATGGTGTATTCAGTCCGCAGAAGATGTGGGCAGCAGCTTGCTATTGAAGCACCTGTGGAAGCAGACCTGGTCAGCACCGTTCCAGAGTCTGCAACCCCAGCAGCTCTTGGTTATGCTCAAAAGGTATATGTAACCTTGCTCTTCTTTTTCCCCCAAGCATATTTACACATCTCTTTTTGTAATGGACTATAATGATGTGGGCTGTTAGAGTTGCATATTGATAAAACTTTGTATCTTCAGTATGCAGGCTACTCCTATTGAGTACTCTGCCTTGTTTTTTCTGTCATTATTCCTTTATATTAAGGTATTTAAACATTTTTGGCTACTGTGAAGCCATACTAAGTCCTAAGATCGCTTTAAAAAACAGTAACTGAGAATAACAAGTCCATCTGTATTAATTCTGTTTAACTGTCTCCTGTTTGCAGTGTGGACTACCATATGTTGAAGTACTCTGTAAAAATCGGTATGTAGGGAGAACATTTATCCAGCCAAATATGAGGTTACGGCAACTTGGTGTTGCAAAGAAGTTTGGCGTTCTGTCTGATAATTTTAAAGGCAAACGAGTTGTTATCATTGATGATTCAATCGTGAGAGGCAATACCATTTCACCCATAATAAAACTACTGAGAGAATCAGGAGCCAAAGAGGTAAGTTAATTTTAAGTCAGTACAATAAAGATGTAAATAGAAGTTGATGGGGAGGTTAAAGCACAGGGGCGAGTCTTCATTTGTACTATACATTGTTTCCTTATTTAAAAGGACAAATGTGGAAAAAAACAACGGCTAGTGTGTGTTTATTGTGAAGATAGGTTAAGAAGGTTCTTTTGTATGAGTCTGACTTTTGGGTGATTGAGGTGAGAGGAACATGTCTCCACTTACAAAGCACTATCTGGCAAATAAAAAGAGAATGGAATACAAATTAGTTAAGATCAGAAAACCAAGTATTCCTGATGGGTGACTTGAGGAAGCACATGAAGTACAACCATATACTGCTGTAAATACCACATGCCTTGAGTCACCAGAGCACCATTTTTTTAATTGATAAAGATTTTTTAAGCAAAACAGTGTGCAAGTCAGTCACTGGAGCAAAAATGTCCTGTATAATGTTTGATTTTGTAAGCTGAAACTTGTTTATCAAGAACTGAACACCATAGAAGATAAGTAAAATCAGGATTGAAACTTCTAAGAACATTAGGAAATACTGTAAAAAATTAGTCCTAAAACTGTCTTACTTTCTCCTGCTGTGTTGGCATCTGAAAAAAACTTTATCTTACTTTTAACCCTTCAATGATTTCTGTGCAGTGCTGTGTTCTGTTCATTATCCCTGTGCAGAATTGAGACTTTGCTATTATGTTATGATCTGCTGACCATCAACTTATATCGGCCTCTTTTGAAACTGTTTTTATTCAGGTGCACATCCGTGTAGCTTCACCTCCCATAAGATTTCCTTGTTACATGGGCATAAACATTCCAACTAAAGAAGAACTCATTGCCAACAGACCTGAATTTCATGATCTTGCAAACTATATAGGTAAATGCTACTTTCTTTTTTTTTTCTTGAGAGAGTTTTCAACTGTATTTTATAGTCTACTTAAAAATAAAGCAGAAGATATCAAGGCACCAGTGGCAAAACTGACTAAAGAATTGTAAGGTTGGTAAGCTAGGTGTCTGCATTGTGAGTACTCTGTGGATCAAACCACTTTAGCTACACACTTTTTTTTAACACAGTTAGGGAGCTGTATTTGTCAAAACAATAGAAAGTATTACAATAATTGCATAAGTTGAAAATAAAGTATGGTAACAAAGCTTTCTAATACTTAAAGCTCCTTCTGAGAAACTTGACAAAAAGGAGTACTGCAGTCAAAATACCAAGAAGAAAGTAAGTGGTGAAAATCTGTCCTATAATGAAAAGCAGATGTAGTTTCACTTTCATGAGATACTCATAAAAATATATTTAGAATTTGTAAACACCCACTGAATTTTCTACAAATTGGCATTTATGTAAATAACTTTAACTGCATTATATATTTCACTTTGAAAGACATGACATTTGAAACCAATCAAAGAATGTTAAAAACCTTCTGAAATTTCAAGTCATGTTTGCAGCAGAACAAAAGAAGAATTGGCAGTTTATGTTCCACTGTAAACTCCAATCTCCTGTGTTAAATACTTACTTTCACTGTCTAATAGTGCAATGAATTCTTTTTCCCAAAATTATTGTGAAGGTGTGTGGAAATATTTCAAGTTTATAGGATCTCATTTTTAAGTCTTATTCACCATATGAGTGCAAAGGATAGAAAATTAATTATATGAAAAGGCTATCAAACATTCCTACTGCTAAAAAATTTGCATGAACCCATAATGATTTTGTTTTAACATGATGGTCTTCCCCTCCTCCAAGTCCCTGAGAAGCTTGGTAGTCCTTGGTGCTCAGATTTGGGAAGCACTAGTCACACACGCATCTACTTCCAGACCTGAACTAAGGTTAAGTCTGGGAGACTACAGGGAATTTAGAGAGTCTTAGTACACACTCTGGACTTTGCTTCTGTTTTTGCAGTTATGTGTCACGTATTTGTTCCCAGCAGAACATTCTGTCTAGATTTCAGTGAGTCTGCTCCCTGCACAAAGCATTTGAGAAGGGCAAGACATATTATGATAATGTAATTTTTCATAGTCATTCTCTTTAGTTAAGGTGATCCACCTGGCATCATAGTCCTGATGATAATGCGACTGCATTTCCAAAGAGTACTGCATTTGATACAATATTGCAGCTTTAACTGATGACTCTTTATTTCCTCTAGGAGCAGACAGTGTTGTCTATCTTTCTGTGGAAGGGTTGGTATCGTCTGTGCAAGAAAGCATCAAAGCAAGACAGGACAGCAATCCTAAAACCCCGAAGTCATTTACTGGAAAGCTTGGTCATTGCATAGCGTGTCTCACTGGAGACTATCCTGTTGAGCTAGAATGGTGAACTTTTAGAGGATGGACATCAGTTCATATGTTCTTGAATGTACCTTTTTCAATGATGCCTTTTTGCTAAATAGCCTTGCATTTAGGTAAAACAGAAGCCTTATGACAGCTAACTAATTACTGTTACTAAAACACGTCTTTAAGTAAAGACTTACAGGAAGTCTGATGTGCTGATGAAAACAATGTAAGCAGATTAAATACAGAATCATATTGTTTTGATGCACAGTTGTGCCTTCTATTTTCTCACAAAATGCTATAAAAACCAAAGTTTTTTTAATTATGTAGAAGTCCCAGAGTCTTTTGTTTCAGTCTTTCCCCGAAAGCTTCCCCATTAGACTTGTTCACAAAGCACAAATCATGTGATGATGTAATTTCAAATTATCAAAGTCTTAATGCAAAAGTATCTGAAGTTTGCTTTTCTCCTTAGGAAAAATACCAGATTCTGAAGAATGAAATTGCTTCCTCAGCAGTTCTTGCTTAGGTTTTTAAAGAATAGAAGTATCTAACTTTTGCATACAAACAGCCTTTATTAATTGAGGCCTTTGTAACAGATTCTATGCACATTATGTCTAACATGATTTTTAAAGATGAAGACTCAGGGAAATGCTCAGCCAAAAGCTCTCTAGTTTCATAACTTTAAAATTCTGTTTTAGAAGTCGTGTGATTACATTATCTCTGTGTGCTTCTATCAGTTGCCAATACAATATGGAAGGAGAAAAAAATACTTGGCACTGCCATTCTTTTTTCTGTTTTACACCTTGTTTTCTCTGGAATAAGTCTGACAATTTCTGAAATGTACTTTTCATGTGTCAACATCCAAAGTAAACTAAAAAAAATCCCAACTTTCCATTCTTAACAGTAAAAATGATACATCAAATGAAGATCATGAGTTGCTTTGGATATAGTCTTATTTTACTACATTTCTGCTGTTAGAATAAATGTAATGTTTAAAAAACTCAAGTGAAGAACCATTAGCTGTTAAATGCATTGTGTTCAGTTGGTCACAATTACACAGTTACTGGTATACAGGAAGATCACTTGGTCAATGAACCACTAGCTGAAAATGGAAAAGCACCTTTTCAAAAATATTGCAAATTTACGCACAATTTTAAAAATATTTTGTATACCTCAGTCTTTCTCACTGAATACCAGCAACTTAATTTTAGATTTTCTATTTAATATTGTGTATTTTGGCCTTATAATTGTTTGTGACGCTGTTAAAAAAATAAATAGAAAAGTTTAAGAGCTTCTTCCTTCCCCATCTTCTGTATCGGTTGAGAACTACAGGACTGCTAATTAAATTCAAAAGGGAGTTTTCTTATGTGAAATTTGTAGCAATTGTGCCTGATTGACAATCACAACACAAAGTCCTAGTTTGAAAAAGCATGTAAATACACTTGCTTTAATGAAGTCAAGACTGTGACTTGTGCAGTGGAATCAGAACCTACTTGCAGCCAAACCTATGGGAGAACCTAGATTAGATGAGCATTGGGCTCTTACTGTGCTTCTTCACGAGTGCCCAGATCTGCATATTGGGGATGTATGTGGATCTCTTCTAATCAGCAAGTTTGGTTTTTTAACGGAACCGTAACAGTTCGTCTGGACAGTAAATAGAACAAGCCAGAACAGGGTGGACACTGACTACCCCCTCTTCTAGGTTAACCAGGAAGGAGTATGAAGAAACAGAAAAACTGTTGTGAACATTTTTCACTGTTCTTCTTTCCCACCCTCAAAAGAAAATAATTTTTAGAAGGGCTAAATTGAGCTCTTAGATTACAAATACATGCGAGGAGCCCTTTATATGTGAGATAA
Organism: Pachycephala philippinensis; assembly: GCA_013397055.1. Lineage (NCBI taxonomy): Eukaryota > Metazoa > Chordata > Aves > Passeriformes > Pachycephala > Pachycephala philippinensis. The sequence continues at coordinate 557,010 of VWZT01012036.1, forward strand.
ACATTTAGATGCACAGTGTGACAAGTCTATCTGTCTGTAATCGTCCACAGGACAGACTGGAAATGAAACTTGTGCAAATTCTCTTTTAATGTGCTTTCAACAAAATGCTATTTTTGAAGTCTAGTAATCATTGCTTTAATGTGATTTGAGCATGGGGTGGCATAATTCTAATTTCAAAAAAAATGAGTCCCATTGCCTGAGCACTGTAATTTTTGCATGCACTGCAATGCTGAATCTTTATTATGTATTTTTCAAAATCCTAAGTTAAAGAGGAGATACTTTTCAAGTGTCATTTTATTCTGACAGCTGGATTTATGCTTCAGGTTACCCTTTTTATCACACATAGCCAACACACACATCAGTGAGTGTACTGAAGGAGAAAACTTTGGCTTTAGGTGTCGCTGTTTGCATTAATGTTTTACTGTGAAACCGTTTCTGCTGTATTACCCATGTGCAACTGTGCCAAACTATCCCACAGAGAATGTGATGAACAGTAGAAAGCTAATGTCTAACTTCTATGCAAACATTAAAAATGGTTGTGAACTGGTCTTCTCGTTCCCTTCCTCTGCGGCATCACCGGCACCATGCGCAGAGGCTTATCTAGTAAGGACACCATGAATGCACTACAGAGCCAAAGCAAATCATTTACTGTGAGGGTGGGGAGGCACTGGCACAGGTTGCCCAGGGAAGGTGCGGATGCCCCATCCCTTGGAAGTGCTGCAAGTCAGGCTGGATGGGCCATTGAGCAACCTGGTCTAGTGAAAGGTATCCCTGCTCACAGCAGGGTGTTGGAACTAGAGGATTTTTAAGGTCCCTTCCAATTTTTAACATTCCATGATTCCATGACTTTGTGTCATTAAATCAGGCACAGGGCAGTACCGGTGCCCCGCTCCCAGCACGGCTCCCGCTACCGCCACCCTCACTCCCCGCTGGCGGCCCTAAATCGTACCGGGGGTGGAAGCCCACCGCGGCCGCCGCCGTTCGCCCCGCCGGGAGCCGGGCGTGGGCTGGCTGCAGGGGCCGTTCCACAGCATAGCGCAGGGATTGCAGCTGGAGCCACTCCGGGGGATGGTCAGAGGAGCTCCCGGCGCCAGCACAGGGGAAGAGCGGAGCTCCCGCTCCCAGCCCGGACGTGACGTCCCCGCCCGCCCACGGCGGTACCACCGGCAGGAAGGCCCGTACCACCTCCTGGGGCGGGGGGGACGGACACAAGGGACGGAGAGGAGTGAACTCTGAGCGTGGCGGGGGAACTCTGCCCATCGCCCCAGCCATCTGCATTTCTTTTAGCCCCTTTCCCCATGTCTGCCGGGGACAGCGGGGGAGGCTCTGGGGCACTCGCTGCTCCTCTTTTCTCCCTCCTTCCCTCAGGAAGCAATGGCGCAGGGCTCTGACGGAACAGGCGCTGCTTCTGGATGCCCAAACGGCGCGACGGCCGCTGGCCAATGAGCGCGTCGGATTATCGCGCCCCGCCAATCGGAGGC
>VWZT01012036.1:558661-674221 GCA_013397055.1 Pachycephala philippinensis
TCCCGAGGAGCGCCGGGAAGTGCCGCGGGTGGGGGTCCCGAGGAGCGCCGGGAAGTGCCGCGGGTGGGGGTCCCGGGGAGCGCCGGGAAGTGCCGCGAGTGGGGGTCCCGAGGAGCGCCGGGAGCCCCCGGGCCGTGCCCATCCCTTGTGGAAACGGGGTAACCTACAAGAGGCGTCTGGTCACCGGTCTGGGTTTGGCGGGAGGGCTCGTGGGGCAGAAACGGGCACCAGCACGAGCAGTGCCCTAAAAGTTCATGTGTTGGGGGTTTCTGCTTGTGAAGGAAGGTTTCGTATTTCACCATTCCTTTGAAAGAGTTATTAATTAATTAATTAAGCTGTGCTAATGAAGTTATTAATTCAGTGATGCCCAGCTTTAAAAATAAAAGTGTACCGGTGAGAAACAAACTACCTCTGTACAAGTTAAGAATACAGCTTTGCACCTTTTGCAGTGTAAGATGTGGTAGAGCTGTGTGTTCTCTGCCATGGATCTTTTCTTTCTTCCTTCCTGGTGGTGTTTGTGTGCCCTTATAGTCCGACTGAAGTGTTAAAAGTGAGGAGGTGACAATGCAGTGTGGTCTGTGGTTCTTGCAGGGGGACTGAAGCAATGCAGCCGTGATGATGCTTCAGGAGCTGGTGGCTCGGGCAGCCGGCCTGCACTCGGACAGAGCAGCAGTTTGGTTTGATGAATGCACTGGGAAACCTCCAGCCTTCTACACCTACACCACGGTGGTTGAGCTTGCCGTGGAACTGACAGCTTTCCTTCGGAAGCACTGTCACCACCAAGGCAAATGTGAAATAGGCCTTTACTGCTATCCAGGAATAAACCTGCCGTCTTGGATCTTAGGGTAATGGTTTGAATGCTTGCACTCTGTGTTGGTTTTTTAAGGGTCATCTCTGTTAAAGCAAATTCTACAGTTTGTTTAGATTTTTAACAACGACAAAAATGTAGTAATAGCACAGTAGTGCAATCAAGGTGCTGGAGCCTTGCATCATTTAGGGAAAATGATGGCAGTGTTACAATCTTTTGAAAAACCAGTGCTAAAATATTTTTGAATCTTAAGTTCTAAAGATGTAAACTGTATGTAACTGCATCCTTTCATTAAAAGTGATTTAGCATGTTTACAGAAATACAGCAAAATTAATGACTAGTATCTTTGTTCTGCTTTTGTAAAACTGGAAGTGATCCAAAAGAAACATGTATTGAGAAAAGGACTGTGCAGGTTTTTTTAATGTATTTTCTTGCTGGCAAAAACAAAAAGATGCTTTGAATGCAAATTCCATGTTTTAAGCTAAATGAATATACATTTAATGTTCCATTACAAATATTGCAGAAAGAAGTAGTGAGCAATGTAACACTGAAGTGATATTGATTAACTAATGGCTAGGAAGTTGAAATGCTTGTGATCTCAACACTCACGTTAACCCAGCAATTTTTAAAATCCCGCATCTGCTGATGAATTCTAATGTTTGTATCCTTTATATAGATATCTTTTGTATTCCTAGCATTTATGATGTAATAGACTATCATAGGATCACAAGCGTATTTTTTTCATCTGATGAATACAGCAGCAGTTGTGCTTCCTGGGGGCATGGCCTGTGTTGGGATTTTCCTATTGTCACACCACATGTAAAATACACAATGGCACAAGAAGAGGTACCACAGTGGAGTATAAGGATTTCAGTGGAGTGAGCAAGCACTGTAGTCATAAACCTCCCACAAGCACTGAGGAACTTTCTCACTGTCAGGAAATGCTTTTGCCCCAGTGCAGCAGTGGAGCAGGTTGCTCTGAGACATTGTGCAGGCACCATCCCTGGAGGTGTTCAAAACCTGACTGGACAAAGACCTGGACAAACCTGGTCTGGTGTCACAGCTGGCTCTGCCTGAGCAGGAGGTCTTACTCAGCATAGTGAGGTCCCTTGCAGCCTGGTTTGTCCTCTATCCCATTAAGTGCTTACTGACACAAGTGGCTGTAGGAGCATGGAGGATGCTGCCATTCTCACGTCTCCATTCAGGACCTTGGCGTTACTGCAGTGACAAACCACTTGCACAGAGAGGAAGTATAATAAATTGTACGTACAGTACAGGACACACGTACAGTACAGAACCCAACAGCAGAGCAAATGTGAGGATTTTTGGGGACTCTTCCTACTTCAGTCGCCGCTTACTGGGTTTGGTGTTCGGGGTGGTGGCGAATTGCAGCGCTCGTGGTTACCCGGGAGCGCCGCTGGAGGGGGCAGTGAGCAGCTGCTGCGGGGCAGGGAGCGGGAGCGCAGGGACACGGAGTTCCGATGCCTGTCTTGTAGGAAAGAGATCCCAGCGAGTGCTTGGATTTTCTTGCGCTCCATTCTTCAGACTCGTAGGAAAGTGTTTTCAGCGTGCAGGCTTTTGGTACTTTTTAGAATACGTTTGTACGTGTTGTATGTGGATAAATGGAAAGCTTCTGTTTCTGTTTCTAGTCAATACCAGAAGGTTTTAAAATGCAATGCTTTTGGTGTCAGTGATACCTTTTGTCATCACCGACTTGCTTGGCCAGAAATAATATTGAGTGTTTTCATCTAGCTTTAATGTTTTCCCTTGCTGATTTTCAGGCAACACTGATTTTCATCCTACTTTGTTACCAGCAGGATCTTAAAAAGTCATGTTATGACTACATTTTCTAGTGAGGCAACTATAAAAGTTTAAAAGAAATTTTAGCAAAATTTAAGAGGATTTTGTTATGGTTTTGAGTTTTTTTAATTAGTTTAAAACATTTGTGTTTTATTAGAATCCTTCAAGTTCCTGCTGCCTATTCACCTATTGATCCAGATGCACCACCAACCATATCCACTTACTTCATGAAGAAAAGCAATCTTCAGTATATTCTTGTTGAGAATGACAAAATAAATGTAAGTATTCATGTTTCTACAGGAAGCATTGAAGAGCAATTTAAACGTGTAGATATGCAGATTGAATTCTGTTTTAATAAGCTTGGATGGAGTGCTTTTTTTTCATGGCAAAAGGCTGTATTTCTTATTCAGAAAAGAATGTCTTTAAAATCAGAAGTACAAAATGCTTCTTCCCTCTTCTAAAAGAAATTGCCTTCTTTCCTGTTACACTGTTGTTCAGGCAATCTTGTTGGGCACTGACATCAGGTGACTTTTCCAGACTTGTTTCTTTATATGTCAAGGTTGAGAGTTGGAAATCTGCAGTAGTTAAAAAAAGCTCCTGTATTTAATACTTTGGTTTCTGTTTGTCTAACTCCTCCCAAATCTTATACCCTCACTCATTGCAAAGGAAATAGGCAAGTTATAGTTCCTTGGTCTTCTGCAGCATTCTTTTGTATATTTTCCCTTTCTTTTTGTTATTTGCTCAGATAACTGTTCATTCTGCATTTATGAAGTCTGTGTTCACTCAAATGTAATTTATAGAAAGACATGAGCTTATAACTGTCTGATGTGTGTCCTCCAAAAGTAGAGGTGTGAAAAATCACAGCTCGTTTGTATGAAATGCTGTTTCCTCGTTCATTGCATACAGTAGAACAACAACAGTGCCTCCTGAGTTCCACTGTTTGAATTGTTCATTTTCTCTTGCAGAAATTCCGCATGTCCCATGCTGGCTGTTTTTACCACAATTCCTCCGCCATAGAACATATTGGGTTAACTCTCTTCCAGATGAGCTCAAACAACACTGATTTAAGTTCACAAGTAGACAATATGAAAAGGAAATGTGAACCTTTCAAAGCTGTGGATAACTCGCAGCCAGGATGTACCATTTGCCCAGATCAAAGCAAAGTAAAAACATCAGAAGGAGGATGTTTTTACATGGACACTGGCCAGAAAGACACTTTAGCGTATGTCCTGCATACATCAGGAACTACAGGGATCCCCAAAATAGTCAGAGTGCCTCATAAATGTATAGTACCAAATATTCAGCATCTTAAGTAAGTGTGGTTTTCAGTTTTCCTTACAAATGCTTTTACAAATTTGATGTTTTAAGGATTTTTTTTTAATACTTCAGAGGGTGTAGTAGGGTTTTTGCTGACACAGCTTCACTTCTTCCTCCTTATCTGCCTTTGTGTTTTTTTGCTTTTATTTCCAAGCAGAATCATGTAACTTTTTTTTAATCTATCAGTATTATATGGTGCTTTGCCTTCATTTTTGAGAGCTGTGCTTCAAATAGTACACTATTGCTCTAAGTTTTGTATCCTCATCTGGCTTGTGGCTTAAAAGAAATAGACAACAAAATTAATCATTTGTTCACAGTTATATTTACTGTGTTCTGTTGTTCTTAAGTCCTAATTTCTTTTTAGGCTATGCAGGTTTCTTTCTGTTTAATTTCATATAAAAACAAATCTATTATGGAAAATACAATCTTTTTTCTTCCTTTTTTTCCCCTTTCTTTTTCTTTGCTTTTTCTTTCTTTATCCTTCTTTTAAATGAGCATCTGTTAGTTGAAATGTGCCTTTCAGCGAACTCTATTGGTGTGTAATATGGTGGGTATCTTCATAAAACACATAATTAGTGAAATCAGCAGTTACAGTCCAGGAGCTCTTGCTCAAATTACCTGTCTACATATTCAGAACCCTTAAGATCTGAGTTTTGCTAATTTCTTCCATGCTTTGATTCTTCTTGTTTGGAAGGGTTTTTTGACCACATGCATCTGATTTGTAATTCCTAGCTTTCTTATTTTAGATCCATATTTGAGATCACACAGGATGATGTGCTGTTCCTGGCTTCTCCTCTCACATTTGACCCGTCTGTGGTTGAATTGTTCATGGCTCTGACAAGTGGAGCCTCTATTCTTGTCATACCAAACACTGTGAAAATGATGCCCGTGGAGCTCTCTGCTGCTCTGTTTCACCACCACCACGTGACAGTGTTGCAGGTAGGCAAAACCTAAGTGTCTCCAGTGTCTTGCTTCTCACTTTTGCTAATATGTACTGCTTTTTCATCAGCCTAGAATCTCATGTTAATAGGACAGGAGTGTTCTTGCTCAAAGGCAATAGCAGTCCTTTTTGTTGTAGAGTGTTAGCTGTCTAGAAAATTACCATTTGATCAAAACCTCAAACATTTTGTGGTAGAAAACACTGAGCTAAAGATTATTTTAAGAAACTTTACTTATTAAGAATTAAATGAATTATTCTGTTAATTACACTTTTTGTTCTGAAGAATCTGGTAATAGAGTAAACTGTTACAGACATTTTAAGCACTTTTTAATGGTCTTGATTTGGAGCCTCTCCTCATAAACAACTTTAAATAGTAGTATACTTTTGTATACTAAAAGTACAACTAAACCAGTGCTATATATAGGGCAGTGAAATGTTTGTCATTTTTACAATAACGAGAACAAGGTAACAATTGATTTCAGAGCAATACTTACTGTTTTCATGTCACCTGGTGAGGCTTCATGCATCTCCTATGTATTTAATAGGTCATCTCCTATATGATTTCAATTTTAATAGTTCTAAAGTTTGCAAAATTGACTTGAATTACTTATTCAGCGTGGCTGAATAAGCCTAGCCTGTGCCTGGAGTCCTGTCCTGTTTCTCTTGTCCTGTCACTTGTTAGGTGGGAGACTGACCCCCACCTGGCTACACCGTCCTTTCAGGCAGTTGTTGGGAGTGATAAGGTCTCCCTGAGCCTCCTTTTCTCCAGGCTAAACACCCCCAGCTCCCTCAGCTGCTCCTTGTAGGATTTGTGTTCCAGACCCTGTTCCATTTCCTTTTTTTTTTTTTGTAAGAATGGTAGTAGTTGAGATTGTAGGGTGTAAATTTAAGATTAGTGAGTAGCTGGCTGAAGATTCCACTGCAGAAAAAAATCCATTCATTAGAAATCTTTTTTAACTATTCTCTGCTCTTACTTTTATTTGTTAGGATTGCTATAAATGGTGTAGATTATCCTATGATATACAAGTTTCATGATCAGTTTAGCTCAGTTGCTTTTATAAAAAAAATTGGAGATACTGCTCTCTATTAGCAAGATTTTTTAAGTATGTTTTTTAAGACTTTTAAAGATATATTTGTTAAGCATGTTAAGCAGTAGTACAGAAAGGCAAAATTTCATGAATTAAAGTTTTTGAGATGTCTTTCTAAGAAAAGCTTGATTTGTTTGGGTTTTTTTTGATCACTGCCCTAATCAGTGAAGGAAGGACGTCTCAGTTGGATAATTGACAAAAATGTTCTCCTTACAGCTTAACTGATGGATGAGTAATTTTATGATGTTTCTTAAATAATAGAGACATTACCTCCCCGCTTGACTTTTTTGAGCAGACTTGAAAAATCTAAAAAGTGATTATGAGGGAGGGAAGAGTATAAATTTTTTCTGTCTTTTTTTTTGTCTTTTTGTTGTTGTTGTTGTTGTTGTTGTCGTCGCTGTAATTCACTAAAGTTAATTTTATCAGTTGAAAAAAGGTGGTCTTCATCTATTACTAGAGAAAAAGAATGTGCTAAGAAATCATCCCATTAATTTTCCAGTCCGCTTTCTAGAAAAGTAGGCAAGAATGAGAGTGAAATGTATCTGGTAGAACAATTTATAGTTTTTTTCCTTTCAATGTAAGGACTCTACCTCACCAACAGTTTTATAGAAATAGGTGTTTAAGGAAACTGATTTGGGTTTGGGGGATTTGGGTTTTTTATCTTTTCCCCCTGCTTATTTTAGTGTGATGTGAAAGCTTTGAGAAAAACTAATTCTTGTAAACTATTCTATTTACACAGGTCAAGGACAACCCAGAATCTGACATCCTAGGAATTTTTAGTGTTATGTAAGGTCTTTAAATGTTCTGTGTGCAGGTTAATCAGATGCATAGGTTATATTTTTGCTGTAACTTTCTGGAATTAAGGGGAAGAAAGCTCAAACAATAACATGAAGAGAATACTGTGTTGCTTTCTGTTTCCAAGTAATTAACGAAAGAACTAACGTGCAGAGTCTTGAGGTAATAGCTGAGACACAAAAGGGAACCCATAATGCATCTGAGTACAGAAGAAGCTCTGTAGAAGAACGTAGGTTGGTGTAGTACTCATTAAAGGCTTTACATAAGAAACGAAATCTCACAAAACACCTGTGTGATGGTTGATGCCATCTATTATACGTAGATGTTTTAAAGTACATCCATAATACAGCTATGCAGTAGATATGGTAAAGCAAGAAGAGAGGTACACATATAATAACAAAATGTAACAGGTCTTTCTCTTTTTTTTAAAATATGTATCATTCAGGCAACACCAACACTTCTGAGAAGGTTTGGAGCTGACATTATTAAATCAAGAGTGTTGTCTGCAAATACTTCACTTCGTGTCTTAGCCCTTGGTGGTGAAGCATTTCCTGTACTGAGTCTTTTGAAAAGTTGGAAGCACAAGGAGAACAAAACAAGTATTTTTAATCTCTATGGTATTACTGAAGTGTCAAGCTGGGCCACTTGCTACAAGATTCCTGAGGAGGTTTTTAGTGCTGATTTTAGGTAGGAAAGTTGACTGTTCTCAATGGCTTGGCATGTGAATGATGAAAATCACCAGAAATAGAATCTCAGTCTCCTGTTACCAGGACTACTGAGTCCCATGAGTGTTTATACTGGTAGAAGTTACATTTGGGTTTTATGTAGAAATAGACAATCCATTATTTCATGAGCCAGTACAGCCCCTTCTCCCCCCTATTTTAATAGTGTGGATGACAGAAATTTGTCCGAAGTGGCTCACCCAAGGTTTCACAGTAATTTTACTTAAGCTTCAAGAAGGACTTTCTTTTCATCATTTATCACTCTTGTCATTTTTCACTCAGTTTCTGACTTGTTTGTTTGTCGCTTTTTTTTTCATATTATTTTATAGAGTCATGAAAGGTGCTTCCAGTTATCTCAGTGTTTCATTTTCTCTCTGAAATGTGTAATTATTCCATGGCATAATAATTATACATACAATTTGAGTTAAATGTGTCCTACAAAATGGGATGGTTTGCGCAAATGATGTGATATATTAACCTGATGCTTAAACCGTTGAAGACCAAAAATGGTGGATTGTCACGAAGTGTTATTAAATTCTTAGGTAAAACTAATTTTCTCTGAGTTCAAACATAAAATATAATACTTTAAAATAGAAATGGAACTGGAATCCATGCCTACATTATTTTAAGTTGCTTTAAGTTTTAAGTTTTGCTTTACTGAGGAAAATAGATTATTCTATACTCCCACTCAGGAATAGCTTCTATGTTCAATAAATGAGGTCCTGCAACTGCTTGAGGAGGCTGGAGAATGAAGGGAAAGGAAGGAGCTGGTCAGTAGTTCAAGAGAAGTCTATAAATAGATATATGACATTGAAATGACAGTTTCTTGTATTTCAGTCTTTTCTGAACTGAACATTTTCTAAATCTCTTTCTGAACGTTTCTTAACTGTACTTATTGAAATAGAGTAAAAGCTTAAATTAGGCAGGGAAAAACGAGTTAGAAAGCAGTTACACTTTAAATTGGTTGACTTGATGGATGTTTCAATCTGGGAGACTTAAAAGTTAACTGAAATGCTTGGGGTTCTCTCAGGGTATTTCAGGGTCTGTTCAGGCCTTATTTTCTATTATTCTGTGGGTTTTTCTGGTATATATTAATGACACCCATGCACACTGATGAGATTTTTAATTTTTAATAAATTGATATGTTTTTAAAGAAGAAGCATTTGTAGAAAGAAGTCCCAAGCATCTACTTTTGCTCTAATACCAGTCCCTTAAAAAACTACATGCTGCCTGGTTTCTGGGACAGTTGTTTTCTATTCAGGAGAGAAAGACTTCCACTGTTTCTCTTTAATATATTTAGAATGGATTTTCCTATACCTTTGGGATCACCGCTCCTTGGAACAAAACTTGAGGTCAGAGATGCCAACGGATCTGCAGTTCTTGAAGGCGAGGGACAAATATTTATAGGTTATTTTATATTTCTAATTCTTCTAAGATACTGTTCTTAATTGATTGAGTTTTAATAATATATTGATTATTTTACTTTATATTTGCCTGTGATATATAGATCAATATAGCATTTTAAGTTCTAATTGGGCCAGCAACCTTCTGATGGTATTTCAGGTTGTTGGAAATTACCGTCATTTTATCTGCAGATTGTGCCTTCATTATATTGACTTCTTTTTGCCTTCTTGCATTTTGACATTCTCAGCTGAAGTAATTTCTATGTATTAACTGAATTAACTGCGTAACCAGAATTGTACGTTGCAGAAGTTTAGACATTGATAATAATCTTCCAATATTTCTTATAATGCTTGTTAAAGTTGAAGAGAATTTGATAAAACACTCTTTATAATTTACATTTACAGTTAGCCGTTAAGTAAATATGACCACAATGTTTTTTTGTGTAGGTGGTGAAGAACGAATCTGCTTCCTTGATGATGAAATAACTGTGCCACTTGGTACAATGAGAGAAACTGGGGATTTTGTAAGAGTGAAGAATGCAGAGTTGTTCTTCTTGGGTCGGAAAGACAATCAGATTAAACGTCACGGCAAACGTTTTAATATTGAATGTCTGCAGCAGGTAAGTGCTCACATCCAGAGAGTAGAGTATGCCACTATAAAAAGGCAGGTGTAAGGAACACATTGTTATCATCAGAAATGAGTATTTGCTTGTTTTCAGATGACTTTTAGGAGTCTAAAGGAATTTGGGGGTGTATTATAAAAAATCTAGGTGCATAATTTAGGGAGGAGTTTTTTCTGAGTTCTTGGGAATCTGCTTTATTGTATGGTTTCTTTCAGGAGAATTGAGAACTGTATAAACATCCAAAAACTACGGAGTATAGTGATTGTTCTACAAGATTGAGTGTCAGACTCCTGGATTGTATCTCATTCATGGCATTTTGGCAAATCATACATATATCTCTGAGTTCATTTTTATATGCAGTACAAGCTTCAGCTACAAGAGAAGATATTTCATAGGATGTTATGTAGGAATGTGAGAAAAATACAATTTTTAAAGGTGTGCACTTTTTTCCATTGTTTTTTGCTTCTTTTACTCTATTGATGAACATTTACATTTCAAAGCAAGACTAATATTTTTTAATTACAGGCTGCTGAAGATCTTTGCCAGGTAGAAGCTTGTGCAGTTACCTGGTATCAACAGGAAAAACTTATCCTGTTTGTTTTACCCAAAGATGATTTTGAAGAAAGAGAAACACTTAAAGAACTCCAGAAGCATCTACCAGCTTATGCAGTCCCTGATGAGATTGTAGTGATTAAAGCTTTGCCTTTAACATCACATGGTAAATGAAGCCATTAAGTACCCTTGCCACTTGTTTTAATGGTATCTATTGCTTTTTTTAATTACTATTTTTTATTGACCAAAATCCAGTATCTGATTCATGCTTTTAGAATATGTACATTAGATAACTAATGCCTAGTAGGAAATAATGGCCATGTATTATGTTTTCTTGATGATGTCTCATTTGAGAGTCAGAGAGTAGTGGAAAAATCAATTTGGCTTTAACACAGCACATTTCTTTCCTGTTGTTCCTGTTGCAGTCTGCAACAGAACCCTCACTTCACCTGAGGAATAACCAGGCCTTGAAGGTGGGATTATGTGGGAGGGTTAGATTCTCAAAAACCTTACTGTGTTTCGTGTAGTTGATCAACTGTGTAAAAAAATGCAGATGCAGTAGATTATGAATAAGGAAATACATACAAGAATATAGTGACTAGTTGGGCAGAGCAAGTTTTGAAAGTGTTAATACTAAAAGAGCAATGAAAAAAAATCGTCCTTTATTTTCTACAAAGGCAAAGTTGATATATCTGAACTGAACAAGATTTACCAGCACCATCTAAACTCCAGAAGGCGTGACAGTAAGCTGAGTGACGCAGAGGAATTGTGGGAAAGATTGCAGTATTTATGGAAGGTAGTATTTTGAGCTGCCTTTTTATCTTTGCTAGTGGATCATTATACATGTGTCAGGAATTAAACAGTTTTAAGAAGTATGACTAATGCAACCAGAACGTTCTAGCAGCCTATAGATTTAAACAGTACAGCTCTTTTCTGTTCAGTTTATTCTTAAATATAGTTGCTCTGCAGTGGCCAAGAGGGAGTAATTTATATTTCTCTATCAGATAAAACTGCATGCTATGAGGTATAAGCAATTAGCATAGAAAGAATGTAATCTGTCAGTAGCTTTTTGAATGCTGCTTCACATGCCAAAAGAAGGTATCACTGAAGAAAAGAAGGAACTAGGATATGGAAACTTTCTAAAAAAATAGCTGATGTGTTAGTAGAGTTTCTTATTTCTCAAGGTAATTATAAATTGAAGAGTCCTTTTTTTTAAATAGATGGCACAGTTGCACGACTGTCTCTTGGACTGCCTGTTTGTATTGTTTCTAAATTTCTGTGCTAAGGACTTGTTTCCCAAGGTATTGAAATATGATGCCAAACAGTATTCCTTAGTATTACTTTTTTTTTCAAAGGTGGACTTACAAGTTTCACCTGAAAGTGGAATTAGCTGTGGCCTAGGACTTGAAGAAGTAAATGTAGTAAACTTATTGGTCTATGCCGATCGTTTTTGCATTGATGGCTATGAAATGATAACCCAAGGGATTGGAAATGACCTAGACCCATTATGGACAACAGAAGGTGGCTTCCAAAACCAAAGGATTTGGACTTCACACCCAGACTTAATAAGCAGGGAGTGCAGTGAGAGGTGACACAGTTACTGCTGTTTGTTGTAGTAACAGTGCCAAATGCAAAATCTTTCATGAACTGTGAAGGGCTTATAACTTCAAAAGTAGGAAAGTAAGTAGGTTACTTAAATAATTCAGAAGTAAAAAAGAACAGTTATATATAAGTTTTATTAATAAAACAACTGATTTTATCAAAAGGCATCTATGTTTTATCTGCCAAGTTGACATTGATAAATGGTGTTGAAAATGGCCAATCAATATATATCACAATTCCCTTTAATTCTTTAGGCTGCAGAATTGGAATTGAGCAAGACATTTTGTAGTACAGAACTAGTGTCTCCCTGTTTCCTCGTTCTTCCCTAATCCTGGTTATATCAGTCTCTCTGTTGGCACTAACATGTTTCAATGATTTTTTGTAGAGTAGTGGATTTTCTCAGTTGTTGATTTTCAGCAGGACTTCTAGTTGTTCAGGTGGATTCTACCACTTGAGGTTTTATGTGTGTGAGATAGTATAACACCTATGAACTGGTACCTCTCTTCTTTTTTTCTCTAGTCTGTCCTCGGTCTTCCAGGTGATTCCACTGGAATTTCTAGAGATGCAGTATTTCTGTACAGTGGTGGAGACTCCCTAAAGGCGCTACGATTTTATGATGAAATTGAGATGTTAGTAGGCAGAGCTGTGCCTGGACTCCTTGAAGTTATTCTCAGCCACTCAATTGAAGAGGTTTACAGACATATCCTTAAAATGCTGTTTCCAGATGAAGAACAATTAATGAATCCTGGCAATGTTGTGAAAAGAAAATTAAGAGGGAACAGTGGAGAGGAATTCCATGAAAAATATATTAAACTGACATCTGAAAGAGGTCTTGAGATTGCTTCAGGATTAATTCCATTTATTGCACTGAACAGAGGAAACCATTTTTTCCCAATGAATTTCACCAAGTCTTCTATGCACCCCAAAAGTACAGTACAGGTAGGAGTGGCACCACTACAGCAGCCATCCTTTCTGCATTCCAGGACTCCAAGTGTAATGAAAAGCCATGTGCAAGGGTCTGAACTGGAGAATAGAATTTTAACAGCTGAAAACACAGCTAATAAAAATGACTGTTCCTCTGTTCAGCAAATCCATGCAGAATGCAGTCATTTGCCAGTGGCAGAGTTGGCATTGTGCGTGAGGTGGAAGTCAAACACAAGAAAATGTGTTGATGCATCACCACTGGTTATAATACCAGCTAAAGAAAATGTATCTGCATGTGTATATATTGGCTCTCACTCCCATGAAATGCAGGCAATTGATCTGGATTTGGGAGAAATAAGATGGGAGAAGACCCTTGGAGATCGTATTGAATCTTCTGCCTGTGTATCCAAGTGTGGAAAGTTCATTGTTGTTGGTACGTCTTTTGTTTCAGTCTTCATTTTAAATTCTTTTTTCTGCTAAATACAAGATGAATGATAGAGAACCATATTTCTTATCTCTGGTTGTCCTCCATCCATCAACTTCCATATCTGCCTCAGAACTAATTTATTGTAAAATAGAAACAGAAGGAAGAAGTAATTTAAGTTTCCTGGTAACTAGTGATGGAGCTTATCTAACATACACACTTGCGATTTATTATATCCCAATTTATTAATAAGGACAGCTCATAAATATGGGGAGGGAAACTTTAAAAAAACCAAAAAACAATAATTTAAATGTCACACCTTACTCTATCACTAAAAAAGAAACTGTAGCCATTGATTAAAGTATGGAAAGGTAATGCAGTCTTAAAATGTCTTAGTAAATTGATAGAGTTAGAAATTAGTGCATGGTACTTCATACTATTTTTCACAGAGTTTAATTATCTCATTTGACTCCTCTTTTTGGAAATGTAAAGAATATGTTTAGATGGTTTTTTGGTTTGGTCATATCTGTTGTCAGCGGAGTTGCCATTATTATCTTAGTGTCATCTTTTTAGCTAATACATCTACCTCATTGGTCAGCACAAATGTCCAAGTGGTGAGGTTTTTTAATGCAAATCTAATGTTGCCATCTTTTAGTTTGTATTTTGATTGCTGTTCACTCTTGATAATAAAATTGAATATTTCATTAACACAAAGGAATTTCTATGATGACAGTTCGGTTTTCATTAGAAAACTTACAAACTTTATTCTTTTAACACCTTCGTTTTCAGAAACAAAACCTAGACAAAGAGGTAATTTAAAAATTTTTATTCTCCCTTTTCAGCAACTCGCTGTGTCTTCTAATATTGTTACTGAAAATTTTGATTGAAAGGCAGCGAAATAAGTATATTCTAAATGTAACCTAGAAAAAACACACAGAACAATCATCTTTGAATGTATCAGCAAAACCTTTGAGCTAAGAACACAGGAGGAGCTTTGGAAAATATTTTGAAACTCTATCTTATGAATAATCTTATTTCTTTCCAGCAGTGATGCAACTAACAGCATAAATCACACCATAAATGCAAATAATCGTTATTCTTTTTTCCCCTGTCATGTTTTATTCCATGTAGGTTGTTATGATGGCTTAGTGTATGTGCTTCAAAGCAGTGATGGAGAAATACACTGGACTTTTGTCACAGAAGCCACTGTGAAAAGCTCTGCAGTTGTAGACCCTTCCAGTGGACTGGTCTACATTGGATCACATGACCAACATGTGTATGCTTTGGATATTTATGTAAGAACGCTGACTAACTTTTACATGTAAAACAATAAATATCCAGTTTAGACTCTATCTGTAGTACACCAGAGGGAGTTCCACTGGTGTTATTATTCTTAGCAGTCCACAATCACACTTCTGAAAGTTAGGCCTGCTGTAAGTGGGGTAGGATTATGTGACAGTAAATAGTTTTAGTGGTGTTCTCAGTTGTGGTTCTTGTCTTATTAATCCTGGTTGAAACCAAATCTTAAGTTTTTTAGTTATTAAATTCTCCATGGGTGTTTCGGAATAGGGTGCCTAGCTAGAAATAGAACTGTGGTTTTCTGGTGGGGAAAGAATCTTACATTCTAAACAAGAAGATGGAGGGAGATGAAAAATGAAAGGGGCGGATATTGCCTTTTCATTAGCTAATTTATTTTATTTGTTGGAAGAGAAAACCAATGGCACAAGTGTTGCTGTCCTAGCACATAGATTGTCTTCACATCTTAACTAGTATTTGCTGAGTAAATACAGTATTAGATAATGTTTGACATTCAAAGGTCTTTGTAAACATGATGAGCTCTAACTCCAATTAAAATATTGTTTATTATTCTTTTTTCTTGTATCTACAGAAAAAGGTGTGTATATGGAACTTACATTGCGAAGGTGGAGCTGTGTTTTCATCTCCTTGTCTAAGTTCTTCTCCACATCACCTCTATGTTGCTACACTAGGAGGACTGTTCCTGGCTGTTAACCCAGTATGTACCTTTGCTTACATGTCTTTCATCCCGACCTCAAGTTTAAATGAAACCAAATGTATTTCTGAAGTTAAGATTGCTATTCTGATAAAAGGGAAGATGATCCTATGTTCCCATGAAATATTTTTCACTTGGGGGCATTATAATTATACACAAGGTTACCATAATGCTTCCCATACTTCAGAAATCTGTCTGGTGATAACGAGAACTGAAGTGACTTGCTTGAATTCACATGCTGACCGTAGGCCAAAGTTGCAATCAGTTTCTTGTCATTCCCATATCAGTAAAAGCAGTGAGTGAGAGCAAGTCTATAGATTTATTTTCTGCCTCCTTTGACAGTAGGATTGGAAAAAAATATACAGAAATCAGAACAGAATGCAGAAAGAAGCCCCTTCATTCCTCTTACTCCTTTTCCCTCCCCATATTTAAGAGCTGTCCTTTTAATCTCAGAGTGCAGTTCTGTTCTTTGCACTGGGGAAATGGCACTCTTGATAGATGTGGAGCAATTTCATGGTTTTCTGAGGCATTGTTGGCTTACAGCTGGTCCTGCTTGATAAAAGGAACAGGAACTTGAAGCAGCTATTAATGTTTTTGTACTCACACAACACAGAGCATCAATCCTAATCACCTTTACCTTCCACGCACTACAAATGTCCTCATAATAACCAATCTACCATTAGAAAAGCAGTGTGTGTGGTTTTGCAGCCAGAGTGGGCTGTGCTTAAGAAAAGATATTTTTTTTATTCTGTAATCCGGAGTAACAGGTAGCTGAGAAACCCACCTACAAGTGAGTCTGCACATTCCTATTGTGAATAATCCTAATTCCTGGGGAACGTGCAGGATATACTAGGAATGCATTGTGACAGTCATAGATAGTGAATTGCAACATGTCCTAGAGTATCAATTCCGTATTTGTTTCCAAGGTATCTCTGCTTCATTGGTCCTTGTCACGTACTGAGGAGCTGGGAATGAAATTAAAACCTGAATCTGGCATTTATTAGAACTACTGCTAATACACTATTAATTATCATTATTACTTAGCCTAGGGGGAGGAAGAAAGGGTAAAAAATGGGTATTGACTATCCTATGTAAAACACTATACAGTTTGTTGGAATAAGATTTGAAGAGTACTTTTTCTTCTGGTATGCATTCTGGCTGGGAGAAACCTGTTTTTTGATTACATTTTTGTTTTGTGGGGGTTTTGTTGTTGTTGTTGTTTTCGTTTGGGTTTTTTTTTTCCACGCTACATAATGGCTGGGTGAGGCAGTAATGGAAGGGTTGTTTTGTGCTGTTGTTGTGTTAAGCATCAGATATTCCATGCTGCCACTTACAGGTGATGGGGAGTAAGATTTGGAAAAGCAGCCTTGGAAAACCACTCTTCTCCTCTCCTCACTGCAATGAGAACTACGTCTGTGTTGGGTGTGTGGATGGAAACTTATATTGTTATACTCATTCTGGAGAAAAGGTAAAAGTGTTGTTGGATTTTTTATGTCCATTACAAAATCCTGAATAAGATACTTTATTAGGACTGTTTTCTGAAGCTTAATGATTGACATACACCCTTTTGTGAACCAAATAGAAATGTCTGTTGTTAGAGAGAGGAGAAAGAAGCAAAACTGTTTGCCTAGGGTGGTCCATGCAGTTCATGGCAAAATCACAAACTCAAGTTGCCTGATGCAGTAAGAGAATTTCTAGTTCAGACCTTATACCTATAGTAAATTGTCAAGTGTAGTGCCAACAAATGAAATGGTTTCATTTGGAGTTTTTCAAGCAGGTTTAAGCTATCTCTTCTGTAAGGTGGTGGTTATTCAGAAGTAAAGGTTTCTTAGAACGTTTATTCATTTATCAGAAAACTGCCAAATCATAATTCTGGTAAAATACGTGTCAGCCTTCACATTGAATTAAATGAGAGTGTTTTTCAGTTCCTCAGAGATAAATGTAGTTTGTCTCTGATGTTAAAACAACTGACACTGTTTGTTGGCCTGAGATGCAGTATACATGGCAATTCCTAAGCCTTTTCTGATTGTAAAATGCGTGTTAGCCCATGCCCTGCTCTGTGCTTGCAGCAGTGTTGCAGAACTGATACTCTCTCGAGGAGGGATCTGCACATTGTTAGCATAAGCAGAGGAAATCTATATTACAAAAGGAATATCTGCCTTTCTGGCAAAGAATGGCATATTAACAGGATTCTTGATGTTCATTACTAATGATACAACAGCCCAAGAATATTCTTTTCCCAAATCGGTCATCTTTACGTGGGCCTCACAGAAGGTAGTATCTCTTCCCTCTTCCACGTCTATTTTATGAGACTCCAGTTGCTTACTCTCTGTGTAAAACCTAACATACAATGTGACAAGGATTTACCAGCCCTCACTGAAATCTAGTATACTTTTGAAATTAAATGCTCTCCTATAAACAACTAGTCTATTAAAAAATTATAGTTGCTGTAAAACTGATAATGTGAAAAACCTTCAATAATGGGTGGTTATGTTCTTTCTGTAGGTTTGGCAGTTTTCCACTAATGGGCCAGTGTTTTCATCTCCATGCCTCTCAAGTTTAACTAAGCAAGAAATATTTTTTGGCTCTCACGACTGCTTTATCTACTGCTGTAACATGGAGGGTAATTTACTGTGGAAATTTGAAGCCACTTCAAGTGTATATGGAACACCATTCATTTTCCAAAGTGATGACTTAAATAACAAAATTCTCTTGGCAGCAGTATCTACAGATGGCAAAGTGTGGATCCTGAATGCCAAGAGCGGAACAGCAGAAGGAGTAGATATGCTTCCAGGAGAGGTTTTCTCTTCACCCGTAGTATGGGGAACAAAGCTTGTTGTTGGCTGTAGAAATGATTATGTTTATTGTCTAGATCTGTATGTAACAGGAAAAAATAACAGCTAAGATGTTAGGCTGCTTCATGTTTATTGTTTACATTTGTAAACTAGGAGCTCACAGGTGCTCTCTACCTCTCTGTTTTTTGCTGCAGGCAAGAGATGCTCCTTGCAGGCTTATCAGGTAGGATTTTGCATGATGCAGTGTCCAGAGTAGGCTGCAGTGATGGAGGGAGGGTGGCTGCTCAGCACCTTGCCAGAGAGGGGACAAAGTGTGTAAGGTGCCATATTCTGCAGCTCGGATCATGGGCTCTTCTCCGAGGGAGGAGTGTATTGCTTTCTCTCAGTCCATTCTCACCTGCACCTGGCTCTTCCGTGCATCAGGCTAGTGTTTGTCTGTCTGTCAAGATTTCTGTGCCAAGGCAAGCTAACCCAAGTCGTTTTTTGAATCTACCTTTTAACTTGATTTCTGGAGACATGGCCTGAATTTCATATACCTGGAAGGAGCAACCTGTTTACTATAGTTTGTACGAACAGAATTGTTCATCTTTTGTGGCCCTAGGTCCTTCAAGGCTTAATTCAATCTAGCATATACTTAGATTCTACTGAAGTCAGTAGGAGTTGCCTCTTGTATTCTAAAGTGGAAATGACACTATAAATATTAAACTTCAATGACAGGAACGGTATGAGTTCCAAGATGAAGTGTGCACTGCTCAAATCAACCACTGTCAAATAATTTTTAAAGATATTTGAATGAATGCTGTTCACGTTGTCTTCACAAGAACTGTTAATAAAAGGTTGTGTAAATTGGGTTTTGTATCCCTTAACATCTTAGAAATAAGTACCAGGGGTCTTAGTAATGCAAATCAAGTACTTGCAGTGGCAAAAGTACACTTCACTGAGAGCATTTCCTGACTAAGAGTCTTCTAAAAGAAGCGTCATAGAAACTCTTATCTTACTTTCTCTCATGAACCATCTACTTTGAATCCTATGTAGTACATAGTACATTTGTAGCACTCTGAAAAGTTCTATTTGCAAGGCAATCCTGAACTACATGATTAGCAAAATGAGACACAGAGGACATATATCAATGATTAGATAATTTTGACCAGGTTATAGTTTAATAAGAATTAAAATGACAGTATAATAAACAATTGCACTTTAAAACATTTGAAAAATTAAAAAAGTACACAACAAATACCCCACAATTATACATCTTGTAGTTTTTATACATTACTATATGAACATAGAGGTTAATCATATATAACCTTGTCAAAAGAAATGGTATTTTGTGTTTGTATAAGTTACAAAAAATTGAGACAATATACTACATAGTGGTTTATTCGGTTCTTAAAACATTTTTGCTGTTTTAAACTGGGTAGTAATGTTTTTGATTTATTTTTACAGATTTCCAATACTTTACCAGAAATGGTTGCAACAAAGCTAAAGCAAAGTAACACTTCACTTCATTGGTATTTAGTGCAAATCTTTGTTAATTTAACATGAAATGTCACTGTTGCACGTGTACACTTTAGAAATGTTTCCATCAAGTACTGTACATAATACAGTTTTTCCATTGTTACACTAGATACCTTTATGCTTGAAAAAAACCTCTGCTTTGAAGCTTTAGCTTAGGACCATCCTTAATGAAAGCTCTATTCTATGTGCTATAAATGGATTGTATTGGAAAATTGCATCCTTATGTCATGCACAATAGCACCTAATTTTGCTATGCTTTTCAAAATGCCAGTATCTTTAATCCTGATTTACTTCACCTTCTCTGTATTTCTACCTGGCTCCCCCTCCCAGGAAAGAATTGTAAAGATGGATTTCAGGCAGATTGGTTATTACAAATCCATACTGCAGGCAAACAAACTTGGAAAAAATGTCAATTTAACTTGAACTGGTGCTAGCAGATCAAAAGTAATTACACGGCCAATTCTTTCTTCAGATATTGAAGGCATTAAGTTGGGGGTTTTTTCTGAGCATTTGAGAGCAGCATTGTCTCATTTCTGCTTAAAATGTATTAATTACTTATATTCGTGGTAAAAAAGTTACTTTAGAGATTCTGATCTTAAATATGAAATTGAGTAAAACTGATGGCTTGAGACACCCAAGAAAGCCCATCTTGCTGCTGCACATGTACTCGATCTAACACATCCATTGTGTTTGTGCTATTGTAACCATGATACTGAGCCCCTGTTTTCTGTTTGGTGGGAAAGGCTGTACTTGACAGTGACTTTTGCTGAAACTCCTTTTGGTTCTGGGAGCAGAGTATACAACAGGTTTCATTCTGTTTCCTGCATAGTTTAAAATGCTGTTTCTCATGCTGCTTACAGCAGTTTGGCTAAAACACTTCCATGAAGCATATGTTGTATCATTCTATAATGATGTAATTTCTTTTCATGAAAATGTCTCCCTTTATGATGTTGTAGGCTTAAAGGTTCCTTTGAGCCTTATGGTTGTAAGAATGAGACTTTCAAATTTTTTTAAAGTCTTCCTTGTAAAACAAACTCAGTTGATTTCTTTAATAGGGTGACATTTTAAAATGCAGACCTAGCGATTTCCATGGGATGTTGAGGGTAGTGACATTTTTATTACATTTATGGACTTTATCCTTTTTTTGTAAGAGGGAGGGGGTGGACATTTCTGTTTTAGTGAAGTAATAAAGTGTTCAATTGCCACAGCAGATACCTGAGATGGGGTAAGTAAACTTCTTTCTGAAGTGTTCTGGCTATATTGGTCAAAGTACAGGAAGTTATCTGAACTACCTGAAGTTGCACGTGGAGTAAAATCGGGAAGAATGCAGAGTTAAAACTCATAAAACTCTCACTGACTTAGCTTTCAGTTCTCAGTTAACTTCAGTTCTGCCAGTCCTACTCCTGTGGGAACTTACTGAGACAAATTCTACAGCTGCATTTGCACAGGAGCAGTTTAATTCCAGTCAATTGATTTAAAGTTGTAATCCACAATCACTGTTTCTATGCAGCTTAAGTATGGCCAAGCACAAACAGCAATGCACTTAAATGACTAGAAGAAACAGTGAATCCCTGACTTCTTTCTGAGAACTTAATGATATTCGTTTAAAAAATGGTGGCTTTTTAAGTAGGATTAATTGTTTTCTTCCTAGAAGTGAGGGTATATAGATGTAGTGTATTAATCCTATGATGAAAGAAATTACCTCAGCATTTGGATGGTACCATCTATCTACTTATCATTTGCACGTGGAATGGTGTATCCTGAAGCTCTTCCTTAGGGAAAAAGCTTTCAAATAGCAGGCAGAACTGGCAGTTCATACAGTTTAACATGTTTAAATAAATTATGACTTAAGAGAAGGGAACATGCATCTTGCCTTAATTTCAACAATGAAGTTCTGAAAAAATTTCTGAGATCTCAGACACAGAGATCTAAAATTCCAGAACCAAATACCAACAGAATTTAAGAAGCTTCTGAACCCTTATTCTGTTCTGGCCCTTATTATGATACCTGCTAAAATTTACATCCAGTATCTGAGCACTCTTAAGTTTTTGAGAGAGTCAGGCTGTGAGATTTTTGCCATGACCTCCTTTAGCTATTTGTCAAAGCAATGGAATATATGACTTGAGTAGACTTTACAGTGAGCTAAGAGCAAAATGGTAATCAGTTCAGTTTTCAGTCCTTCCAATACATGCATTTTCAGTTTTGTCATGTGTAAAAAGCAGAATAAATAAAAGAAAGCAGTTAATAGTCAGCAATAGAGATGTAACTTTACAGTTTACTTTATGATCTGTGGACAGTCACTCCAGGCTTTTGCTTTCCGCTTGGCTAAGGCAAGCCAGGCTGGTTCTGTTGACACTGGGTTAGCATCAGGCGTAGAGAATCTCTTGGCCACCTCCTTTGTCACTGGGGTTGATGGAACAGAATCTGAAATTTCCACTTTTGTATGGGATAGGGAGAGGGAAAAAAAACCCCAACATTAGTTGAATCCCGTGCTTTGTTGCAGGACTCTAGAGATTTCACTTTTATGTGAAGATATTCTGATCTAACACTAGATATTTATTTCCAACACTTTCAGTTAAATCTTACTGTATTTGCAAAATAATCAAGTTAGGAGGAGCTGAGTTTCCTTTTTCAGAGGTGACTCCTAGTGATCTAATTCACAAAAACAGGGACAGAGTTTTCAGTCTCTGTGAGATCCAAAGAAAACATTTCCAGTTTGCCAGTCTTCCTCTTTAAATAAACTATTTTAATTACATCTGCACCATAGCAAACAATGGGAAATAAATCTAGGGGTTTTTTTCTCTTTGGTAAAGCAACTGCTGCACACATATAAACCAAATGTATTCAGTAGTATTTAGATTCCCTCTCCAGAGAAAAAGGTGGTCCTATAGCTTCCTGCCTCAGTTAACCCTGCCCAAGAGACTGTCCTTGAAAAGAAAGAAACCTGCTTTCACCACCAGCTGTTTCCCACATTTTCTTCTAAGTAGTATCTTGAAGACAAACAGCAGTCTCCATAAGAAAACGTGTTTATTAAACAAATGATTTCTAAGAAGCAACTTCACAGAGCAGAACTATGGAAGTATTGTAGAAGTCAAATGGGAAAATAAATTCTGAGACAGTGAATGCCCTTGAAGGCAACCTGAACAGAAATGACTCCTGTCTGAAACATATGGAGTAACTAAAAATCCTAGTTACAAAATAACTCCTCACTTGTCCACCCCCCCCGCACTGACACATTTTCTTTTTTAGGAGCCAAATTTTTTTTGTTG
Organism: Pachycephala philippinensis; assembly: GCA_013397055.1. NCBI lineage: Eukaryota > Metazoa > Chordata > Aves > Passeriformes > Pachycephala > Pachycephala philippinensis. The sequence continues at coordinate 581,253 of VWZT01012036.1, forward strand.
TTAAATGTTCACATTCCAAATTACTTTTAGCTGCATTTCATTTTCAGGTTTTGAATGTGTATAAAATACTTAAAATTGCATGGATGCCAAGAACTGTTTTTCTTTTTAGTGCATCCTTAATCATATATTTTTGTCTGTAAGTAAATGAACAGTAGCAGCAGCAATTCCTGTAGATGGACACTGAAAAGCTAATTATTTCAAATGCTATGGTAATTTATGCTATTTTAAAGGTCACATACTCTTATCAGTTCCTGTTGCACAAGACACTAGTGCAAGTTTGAAATACACCGCCTTCAAGTTGTGGGTGTTTTTTAATGTCCTTAGAGAAGGACTCAGCAAACTTCCATTTTTAATGTGTCCTAGGCTGCTCTTGTCTTAAACGCTCTTCTAACTGTGGGAAGCCCAAATCAGTCTTATTACCCACAAATACTCGTATATACGTGTAGTTGGTAATGACTGCCTGGCTTCAAATGTAGTCAGTAATCACAGGGAAATCCAGTCACTATTTCTTAAGGGCCAATAGATTTCTATACTTTCACTTTAGGTAATTCAAAATTGGTAATTCCTTCTCAATTTCCTCCTGAACTGTCACTCTAGTGCAGACAGAATGACTTTGTATAATTGGGTTTTGGCCCTTTGATCTAATTTGGCATAATCTATTGTGATGGAGTTTGATTTCTGCTAGAATTGACCATGTACAGCATAACAACACTGTGCTGAGTCTTTGGGGATAGGGCTGCAATAGACTCCCTTTAGAGTTTGACAGGAATGCTGCAAAGCATGAAAGTTTTGGGCAATTTATGTAAGATCTTAGAACGGTTTGGGTTGGAAAGGACCTTTAAAGGTCATCTAGTCCAACCCAAGATGCTCCAAGTGAAGTTCTCAGGGATATCTGCTCTGATGTGAAGATCCAGCTGCTGAACCAACTGAATATAAGCATGGGGGCGGGGGGCGGTTGAGCTTGGGACAGTCTGTAATGCAGGAGTAGCATTGGTTTAGCCTTTAACAAATCAGCTGAGTCACCTCATTGCTTTCAATAGTTGCATTTCATAGTTCTTGGGGTAGAGTGGTACTGAACAGATGCAGCTGATACATGTATTTACTTTCCGAAATGCTATTTACTTGTGCAACTTTTTAAAAGGTTTCTTCAACACCTAGCTAATCAAAAACCTTTTCCCAAGGACTACTGTTAGCGAGAGAAATATAGGCAAGTCTGCATTTCAACAATCACCTTATACCGCCCCAAATGTTACGCCCTTTGGGGAAGTATTTATTTTAATTTTTCTGCCTTTTGAATATGGAATAGTTTCAGCTTAACTGAAATGACAAATAAAGCAGTAGGTTCTGGTTTCAACCTTCCATACCAGATATTTGACTGGCAGGGAGAAGTCCTAAATTCAAAGTAACAGACTACCATCAACTGAATTGATTATTTTTTAAACATTTTTCAAATGAGAATGCTTATTTCCAATATTGGGGGGTGAATATTTCTCCTTGACAGATTGGGAGGTGTGAGAACACGTTTCATTTCCTGCACGAATATACTTTGTAGAAGTTAAATATCATTCCCTCTCCGTGCTAACCCCCAACCTAAAGGCAAAACAGTACTGCAATTGCAATTTACGGTAAATCAGATCCCTCTAATGTGTATTAGTCATGTTCCAAAAATACTGTTGGATATGGCTTGGGGAGACAGCCTAATTTTGTTAACTTGAACTGGGGCAATTCTAAGGAATTGCAGCAGTGCGACCTTAATAACCTAGGGAGCCTGGTAAAAATCTTTTAAAATTAGGTGTTTCCATCATAATGGGCAGCACATGAGATGGGAATAAGTTGTGTTCTTCTGTGCAATGCATTTGTAATTCTAGCAGTAGTATATGAGAGGAAAAAAAACAACTCTCATTCACTTTCTCAGAAACATGCAATACCATTTCTGAAGTGCATATTCCTAGAGTGAATCTGAATCTCTCAAACGTACCTGTCACAGAAGTTGGAAGGGTGTTCGACTTTTTTAGATGCTCCCTTCTGTCTAGTCTTGACACAGCAGTCTCAATTTTCTTCTCTCCTTCTTGAGCTGTAGATTTCTGCAGTGTGCTTGTTTTGCTGCTGCTACTTTTATTATCTGACTGATTACTTACAGCAGCCTAGAACAGAGAAGGGAAACTGCTAAATGAGAAACAGTCAGTCATGTAATGGCTACAAGTTAGAGATGACACACTTGATGCTTTCATTCATCACCTGTCCTTTCCTTAACCTTCCTTTTTGGCAAAGGATCACAACACTGATACTTCTAAAACCAACACTTATTAAAGACTGTAAAAAGACCACTACAAAGTTAAATTTGTCATATTGTCATTTCAGTCAAAATACTGAAGAGTTTGAGCCAGCCCTCCTGTTAAATACAGCACTGAAACAGTGTGCATCTGTGGGCAACTTCATACCCACTGCTGTTTTCTTCCATCAGTTGTCTTTGTCTCTGGTTATGCACGTATCCATCAGAAATTTGGGTCTCACAACAAACACAAAAATATATCCCCATAATATCCCTTTTTACCATCTGTGATATCTATATACAACATCCCTGTTTGTTCAGTATCACTTTGGTATTGTAAGTAGAAGTGCTTTCCTTACTAATAGAAAGCCATGGAGAGTAAATAGCTATTTGGAGAACAGGAAAGAAGTGATTGAATTCAGTGCCTGCTTTAGGCATTTGGATGTATCGTGATTGTTCATTTCTTTTGTTCATCTGTATTTTACCAAAATAGTACATGCTACAATAAAAATAAATTCAAACTTACTCATATTCACCTATAACTGCATATTTCAGCTGTTATTCCCCAAGCATTAAAGATTATCATCTCACTCACTTAAGCTCTGAAAGAACCACATTTTACACAATTTTTCTGTTCCATCACCCGCACAGTAGTTGTGCTTATGATTGTCATTAACTACCACCTGATATCATCAGAGTTTACACTAAAATTGCCAAACTATTGCACAGTATTTTCTCCTGGAGGTCTGTTTTGCAAGAGGAAACTCCAGACTTTATGAATACTTTTTACTTGCTGTCATTTTAGCTTTTATGAAATCTTAGAAACCAAACATAAAAAAAAATACTCCCACATAACAAAAGTAGCTAACAGTTATAATTATGGTGTCAGTATTTCTAATGGGCAGGTTTCTAAAGATTGCTTACATTTTCTTTAGCCAGTTTCTCTGCTTGCTTTGCCTCTCTGGCTTGTCTTCTCTCTTCCCTCGTAGCTTGCTGCTCACGAAATCCCTTTTGCTTTTGCAGTGCTAATGTAATCCAAAGGGGTTGCGAAGTTTCCACTTTTTCCATCAATTTAGAGCCATCTAAAGAGTGCCTGCTCTGAAGGACAGGCTTTTCTGAAAGAAAACATGACAAGAATTGATTAAATAATGCACATCTCTTGTCTTGAGAAAACCCCTACAACTTCTCTACCTTGTGAAAATGCTGGAGCTAAGCCCATTGAATGCCATGTCCATCACAGACCTTTGCAGGCTGCACAACAAATCCTGAAACAGATTTTATGCCTCGGGAATAAGACCTACTTCAACACACTCACCCAGCTGCCTAATTCCCAAATTTTTTTTTTTGTGAAGGACAAAATTGAGAAAATAGCAGCAGTTCAACTGAGATACTGTTTTAGAAGTGTCCTGATGTTTGCAAAATTCAAGAATGAAAAAAACTGGGATTTCCCAATGAAATGCTGAATTCCTGCCTCAGTCTTTTGAGTGTCCTTACTCTGAAAGGGTAATTTTCCCGCTTGTACAGAATACCATTTCAGGACACAGGGGCTTTCAACCCTCCTCTGAAGAGACATTATGACTACTCTAATTGTTTTCATCACTGAAGACTGCCTCTGAAGCACAGACTGCTGTGCCCAGCTGTGTTGCTTAAATAAAGAATTTGCCCAGGATAAGGGGACCTAGATCTTAGTATTTTTAAGCTAGATAACATTCCTTTAAAAAGAGAAGCAACAGAAGGTAGATTCTTAAAACTACACCCTCTGCTCTGATGACAGCATTATACGTGGACCACAGAGTCCATCACCTGACTAACTAGAGGCAGGGGTAACACCTCTGCTAAGGAAAACACACTCACACACACACACACTACCTGTTACCTCCTTGAAATTAACTTTCTTAAGTAGCTTGCACTGGTCACACTGAATTTGTGGGCTTCTGAATTAAATTGTGGGCATGGGAATTCACACTCATTCAGACAACCCTAAACAAAGTAGCAGTCCTCCACAAATAACATGCCAGGTAGAAAACTATAGCTGAAGACCAAATGTCTTCTTCTGGATCTCTAGTATCTCATTTTGGAAATGCAGGTAATAGCTAAATTTGCGTTGAAAGATACATACCTTTCTTCAATGGCTCAGGCTTTTTGTCATTTTTTTCTCTCCATGGTATACTTAGAGATGGGAAAAATGACTTCTTTTCTTTTATTTCTTCCTCTTCATTTTTGTAGTCGTTGGATGGTATGGGTTGGGCTGCATTTGCTCGGTCCTCTTTTCTCCAGCCACCATCTGATTCGGCTTTAACCACCCTTTGCGCCAGCATTTCAGATAGATTTGATCTGTTCATTTTAGAGAGAGGAGACGATGGTGGGGTCTGGCTGGTGGGCTTTGGAGCCAAAGCAGGTTTCTGTGGGACCAGTGACTTGCATGCTGGTTTCTCATGAGCAGGTAGAGCACTCTGGCCGGTGGCTGGTGGGACCACTGGTGGTGAAAACTCCACCACAGTAACTGAAGAGTCTTTTAAATCACCAGGAATGTTTGCTCTCCCTGTGCCAGGAGAAGTACTTTCTTGTGAAGTGAAAACAGAGGATTCTTTCTCACCTTCCGTTGAGGTGAGTGGGTCAGGAACACCATCGAAACTGTCTCCTGCGCTGTATCTTTTCTTTTTCTTTTGCTCTGCCTGTTGATCATAATGAAAACGTAAAGAATAGTTTGTCCTTCGTAACTTTATTCCAAAAGGAGAAACATTTTCTTCTCCATTTGATGGTGGTTTATCTGCTTTTTTTGTGCTGTTATTTTGCTGATTTTCCAGAGCATTGGGAAGTTCTGGCTGGGGTAATTCTTTACCCACAGGATGTGGAAAACTCGGAACAAGGAAAGATGGAAGATCTTTTGCAAATTTACAGCCTTCAGTGTTGTCTGTCATTTCACTATGGGTTTCCATTTTCTCCTTAGGCTTTTCAGATAAGTTATCCTTAAAAGTGGAAACCTCCTTTGAAACGTCCTCCTTTGAATCAGCAGACGAGCCAGTGGTTCTCCCCACAGCCACTGTTTCATTGCCTTTTGCCACGTTTACATTCTCAATATCTGAACTGGTTTTTGAAACGTCTGAAAATTTCTGCCATGCTGGTGTAATCGAGAACTTTGCATTTGCGGAGAGGGTTTTCCTCAAGTTACCGTGGGGAGCACCACGTCCTCGGGGTGTCCAGTCATCACTGTGCCTGCAGACACTTACTCGGTCTCTCTCATTATATTTGTTGTTTTCTGCATTCTTTAGGATTCTGGAGCGGATAGAGGCCCACTCAGCCAGTACGGCCTGGTTGTTCAATGCCTCTTGTGCGTGTTTCATTTTACTGCTGCTGGGTTTGGGATCCTGTTTCTTTCTCTCAGACTTCTCTGGAGAGGGAACATCCACATTTTTCCTCTCTTCTGTTAAGCCAAGTAATGATTTGCAAGCCGTGTCCTTAATCTGGTTCAGGTTCACTGCTGTGCCACACAGCTGTGCTCCAGTAACCAAAATAGCTGTGTGGGGTACACACACAGATGATGGGAGGGAATGAGAGCCCTTACTGGTAGTGTGCACCCTGCAGTCTTTGACAGATGGAGAAGAGAGTCCTGCTCCTTTGATGGGCATGACAGGACTCAGATTTACTTTCTGAAATATGATCTGTTTATCTCCAGAAGATACTTGAAATGTGAAGGGTCTGGATGCTGTTTGTCTTTCATCTACCTCTTGCCACCGAAGTTCTTCCCCTATGCGTTTTTGCTCCTGAGCCTCAACTTCTCTCTTCAGTTTCTGGGCTAGCATTTCTTCTGCTGTTTTATTCCCTTTTTCTGGCTGTTTGACTTTTTGGGAACTTGATCCTTCTTGGAGCTTCTCCTCTGCTGGATGCCTATCAGCCCCTCCAGCAGAACACAACTGATCTTTTTCCTGTGGCTGTTCCAAGGATTTTTCTTGTTTTGGCTGAAGATTTTGTCCTTCTGTGTCTACCTTCTGCTCTTTCAGCTTGTTCCATTCATGTCCATTTTGTTCCTTTTGCTGCTTCAGTTCATCTTGTAGTACATAGTCTGAACTTTCCATGTGCATTTGTTTTGTAAGCTTGTGTTTCCGCTGCTCTTCCCGTTTCTTTTTCTTATCCATCACCTGCTGGGGTTGTTCCTTCTCTGTCTTTTCTTTCTCCTTCAAATGCTGTCTTTGTTCCTCCTGTTTCTTCTCTTGTTTGAGGCTCTCAGGTTCTTTCTCCTGCTTCAGTTTTATTTCAACTTCTTGAAGCTCTTTCTCTTCTATCTCTTGTCGCTGTATTTCTTCCTTATTTTGTTTCTTGAGTTCTTTCTGTTCCTCCAGCCAGTTTCTTTCTTCTTCTTTTAGACTGTCTTTTTCAGTCCTATCTTGCCTTAATTCTTCCAGTGCTAGCCTCTGCTGCTCCTCCAGCTCTTGTCTCTGTTTCTCCTCCAGATCCTTGGGCTTCTGCTCTTCCCATTCCTGATGCTTCTCCTCCTCCAATTCCTGACAGCTCTGCTCTTCCTCTTCCTGGTACTTCTGCTCCTCCAGCTCTCGTCTCTGTTGCTCTTCCTGTTCCTGGTGCTTCTCTTCCTGCTGTAGTCTCTGCTGTTCCTCCCATTCCTGGTGCTTCTCTTCCTCCTGCTTTAATCTCTGCTGTTCCTCCCATTCCTGGTGCTTCTCTTCCTCCTGCTTTAATCTCTGCTGTTCCTCCCATTCCTGGTGCTTCTCTTCCTCCTGCTTTGGTCTCTGCTGTTCCTCCCATTGCTGGCGCCGCTGCTCATCCAGCTCTCGTCTCTGTTGCTCCTCCTGTTCCTTGAGCTTTTGTACCTCCAGCTCTCGTCTCTGTTGCTCCTCCTGTTCCTTGAGCTTTTGTACCTCCAGCTCTCGTCTCTGTTGCTCCTCCTGTTCCTTGAGCTTTTGTACCTCCAGCTCTCGTCTCTGTTGTTCCTCCTGTTCCTTGAGCTTCTGCTCCTCTAACTCTCGTCTCTGTTGCTCCTCCTGTTCCTTGAGCTTCTGCTCCTCCATCTCTTGTCTCTGTTGCTCCTCCTGTTCCTTGAGCTTCTGCACTTCCAGTTCTCGTCTGTGTTGTTCCTCCCCTTCCCAGTGCCTCTCCTCCTCCACTTCTTGTCTTTGTTGTTTCTCCAGCTTCTTCTGTCTCTTCTTTTCCAGCTCCAGGCACCTCTGCTCCTCCAGCTCTTGCCTTTTTTCAGCCTTCATCAGTCTTCTTTCCTCTTTATGGCATGTTTGCTCTTCTAATTTCAAAGATGTCTCTCCTTCAAGAAGGTACTGCCTCCTCTCTTCTTCACGTCTTTTTTCCTGTTCTTTCCGCATCTCCTCAAGTTCTTGGCACCTTTTTTCTTCCATTTCTCTTTGTTCTTCCATTTCTACAATCTGTCTTATCCTTTCGGCTTCAAGGATACCCCAGTGATCTTCAATTCTTTTTTCCTCTGCCAGCTGAAGCTGCTTCTGCTCATCTCTGTCCCGGATTAGCTTGTCTGCTGTGAAGCGTCCAATATAACCTGGGTATATGTCCTCATACAGCTGAGTTTCTAGGTCCTCTGGCTCAAATTCTGTTATTGTTAAACTCTGTGATCCCTAAAATTGGAGACAAGTTTAGAGTTACTGAATATTGCCTGTTGGCTTGTTATCCTTTACAGTGAACAAAGAGTTGCAAATGCAAAAAAAAAAATTTTAAACAGTGATTTAGATGAGCCAACACACCCACCCCAATTTATGGATTACATCACCAGAGATCCCATGTCTCTCACCTATTCAGATGATAGCCTTTAAAAGAAAGATAACATCCCAAGAGTGATAGCATTATAATGCCAAATATTGAATCACCATTTGGTGTACATTGAGACCTGCCATTTCAAATTTCCAGAAGCCCAAGCAACAGAGCATAAGTTTCATATGCCCGTTCTTCTTCTACTACTTAGAACTCCATCCTTTAAGCCTGAGATAATTAACACCTGCTTAGGGGCAGTTCTTTCATGGCAAATCTAACTGTTACTTGCAGAGACAGAGCTGTTGCCTGCAGAAAAAAGCTCTGCAATGCTAGCCAGGAAAGAGCACTGCTAAGGGAAACACAATTTGCTTTCTTTTAACAAATCCTGAGCCAGGATATCTTCCTCATTAGCTGTGCTGAGACTCCAGTGCTAGTGCAGGAACCGTGGGAACATGCATGGACAGCAAACCCAGAGCTTCCCAGGAATGCTGCTCTGTTCTGTACCTGAGGAGTGTTTCCCTTGAGGAAAACAGCTCAGCTAACATCCTGTCTAGTTATCATTTGTTGAGCCATCATTTGGCTCCAGTTAACCATTCTGTATAAACAAGAGGTTTAAATATAATTTCTTCATTGCAAGAGTGATAAATGCAAGTACAGTGGTGCAGAAGAAAGGGCAGTGGCCCCTCCTGAGCCCTCTGTAGTTGAATAGTCTTGTCCCATTTACAAGAACTAATAAGATGTCAGGATAAAAACCAAAACAGATGTGCAGTAAGTGTACAAAAATAGAAGTTCATATTTCTCTCTATAGCTGTTGCAAGAGCTGCATTACTTAAGTCTTATTCCTTCTTGCAAGGCAAAGATACTATCCCTGCCCACATTTTTTCCCAACCAAATTTTGCACCATCTGATTGCCTATATCAGAGCAGCATTAACAGCAGCACATATCTTCAGGCCTTTATGACCTAAAGGTTTTACTAGAAAAACTAGAATCAGAAAGCTCTCCCAATGGAAAATCCTGGTGGAAGTACTTCAGGTTTAAGTAGCATTTTTATCAACTGGCAATATTAATACTTCTTTGCATCTTCTCTCCAGCTAGGGTTTCAGATAAATAACAGTGTTAATCACATCTTAAGTCCTCTGTCTATAGATCCTGGTACACTCAGTTATGGTTATTTTGTACCCAGTTTCAAAAGTAATCGCCCTCCTCTTGCTGTTTGGCCAGTGATTTAATACCTTTGTTAATCTCTTGTGCTGTCTTGTCATCCTCTGCTTTTTTGGCTTCACTGACAGTTTGTGCTTAGCTGCACTGTTGTCTAGACGAGCAACAGCCTGGGGAACTGAATCCAAATTGATTGTTTCAATTGTGCCAGAATAGGAAAATTGTCTTTTTGGCCGAGCTGATTTGACTGGAGTGACCTGTTTGTATCACAAACACAAGAAACCATTATTAAGCTCTTTGTTTCATTAAATAAACAAACAAACAAATAAATAAATAGCAAACATACACGCACGTCTTCACAGTTTTGAATTCAAAGGAATTATTAGCAGACAAGATTTGAAACCCTGGCTTTCCATTATACAAATCACAAAATTTGGACATGAAAGTTACAGGTCTAATATTTTCCCATTTTCTGTACTACAGATTTTTATAGTTTTCATGTAAAAATTACTTAGACCATTCTATTGAAGTTTTTTCACAGTTTAGCTTCACTCTGAACTTGTTGGGAATGGGAAAGGCACAGGCAGGGTTTTGAGCAACTGGGACATTTTGAAGTTTGCTTAACGTAAAAAAAGATCTACATCTTTAAATAATTGAGATTATACACTTTAGGGAGAAGCAAATCAGATTGACTTATCTAAGCATCATAATAGAACCGCTACAGAGCTGTACTATCTGCATGGGAGATGACTGCAGCATTGGATCTCAGACTGGCACAGTGCCTGTGGAAAACCTTCCCTCCAGAGTCATGTGGAGTTGTCCAAGAGAGCGCCAAACAGCAAAACACTAAAGTAAGATAACGCTGGCTTTGATGGGTGCTTTATTTCTCGTGCCCTTCAAATACTTGGGTTCAGAAAGTGCAAATATAAGCAAAGTGATTCAGTGGGACTCCTTCTGTGAATAAATAGTGGAACTGTATGTCTAGGCATGTAAGAATGAGCCTGTCATCTGTCTCTCCCATAAGTCATCAAGCTATCATCCCAAGACTTGCATTTGGCATAATACAAATGGAAAAAAGAAGACTGAAAAAAAACCGGAGAAAACATCTTCTGTAAGGAAAGAAAATCACATACATTGTTTTCAAGACAGCTCTGTAATCTTCTGAGGTTAAACATATGCTAATCAGAGAACCAATTACTTAAAAGATGAAGGAACATTTTGCATATGCTTATTGAATTACATGCAGGCATAACAAAGTAGTAGAAGTACTTATGAAAATTATGACTCTGTGATTAATACATCAAATAGAGGAATGCTGCAAGACTGGCAGAGACTGACTCCTGCTGTTTCCTGCAATCAGCTCTTAAGATTTCTCAATCTTAGTTATTGCTTATTTACTAGCTCCAAAACTGCACAGCATTCACAAAATATTGGATGATCAATCAAACAATGTATAAAAACAAAAGCTGTCAGGCTTCTAATATCTAAAATTAGAATGTAACTCAGTACAAACGGAGTGTAAAAGTATTTTTACCTTTTCTTCCATTTCATGTCCTGTTCCAAGAAAATTCATTTTTCTCAAGAAATTTGGAGTGTCAGTGGACTAGAAAAGATTACCACAGACAAGTGTTAAAATGGAAAGGATCTAATAAATATGATTCAAAGGACTTGTGAAGTCATGTATGTTAGGGTAGGATTTTTCCCTCTTTCCTATCACTTCAGGACTGACGGATAAGCCATTCTTGCTTCTACATGCTCTGAGTTTCTCTTCACTGCTCCTTGAATCACTTCTGTCTATACAGCACTACAAAAGGCAAAATACTCAGGCTTTCTTAACAAGATAATCAGGTTCCAAAACAAAAGAAAGAGCTCAGCTTTGTAGGATTTTGATCAGCTCTTAAAGATTTTATTCTCTCCTCTCCTGACTTACACATATGGAAAAAATATACTAATCTGTTCAGGCATTACCTCCACTGCAAGGAGTTTCAATTCCATGTTCTAGATTACTCTTTTTGCAGAGCTAACAGTTCCCCCACAGCCATGGAAGCCTGAAGAACTAGGACTGCTTAGCTACAGTCCCTCTCCAAACCATCACGATGAGGAATTTTCAAGGCACAGGGGTTGAAGCAGCATTCATCACACTCAGAAATATTGGTTTTAATCATTCTGTCACAGTATTACTGCACAACCTAATGTGTGTTGGGATCCCATTACACCACATGATTGTTCCTATCAAGGCTAAAACTCAGCTTCACAGATTAAATTAAACCTAGAACTCTTGCCATTGATCTGAGTTAGTCAGTCGGAAAAATCAGAAGTCTTTAAGCATCACAGGAAACCTGTTCAAAGCAGAGCAGCTCTGTGTGGTCCTGGCCACCAATTTTTGACAGAAGCCACCCCATCCCCAAGACGTATGCGGATAGATATGCCAAGGAATTACAAGGCCAGCAGATGAGACAAGAGCAGAAACCAGGGAAGCTGCACACTCTCATTTTGAAATTATTTTCCTTTTTGATGCTTTGAACAACTTTCCTTGCAGGCAAGTCCATATTTTAAAATATTTTCTGTACCAGATAAAATTCCTATCTCCTAGCAGCACTGGAAGTGATGTCTGCATTGCTGGAAGTTCAGAGCAAACACACACACTGGTAATTCTGTGCGACCTGGCTCAGGATGCCAAGAGCACGCTTCCCACCAGGCCAAGAAGTACAAGCTGAGAGATCCCTCCCACATAAAACAGCCCACTGAGCTCTGCTACGCCTCACTGGAAACATCTGCTACACCTCAGTGAACTTTACTGCTTTAGTACTGCTCTAGTGCCACGGACATGTCACTTTAAAGTGCTTACTTTATTACCGCAGTCTGAGATCACCGTGTCCTGCTGGGTCTCGATCTCCATGGGGCTGCTGAGCAACGCATCGTCTTCTGTACTGGTGTTTGCTTCCCCCATCGTCCTCACAGAAACTGTCATTTGTGGAGGCTGCCCAAATTTTATATTTTTGGCCAACTGTTGCTGAAAAACAAGAAAAATAAAACAAACTAACAAAAAAACCAGGTATTTATATTACGAGCAAAACAAGCCAAGTCCAGCAAGTGCTCCTTCTCTGCCTGAAAGCTGCACAGAAATATTCTGGGCAACTTCTGACTCTGGACAAAAAAAAAAATACCACCCTGAGGCTCACATTGTTGCAACATGGTGGGCACCCTCTCTTCTTTCTCCCCACAAGGTGACTAAAGTGAGGAATTTGCTACATGATTTCTGATTTTGGATTATCAATTCAAGTTCTTGACAGTGTTACCAACTTCTGCAAACTTACCGTGAGTTTTGAAATACTCAATCCCTTTTTTCATCTATGTTCTAGGTTAAGACTTTGTTTATGAAAGTTAATTATGAAGCCTTATTGTTGTGAAGAAATAAGCTTATGAGCCAAGTGTACACTGAGAAAATAAAACTACCCCAAAAGGCAACCTTTTTCTTTTCTAGCCCCCAAACCCCGAGTCTCACGCATTTGCATTTCTAAGAGATATCTTTACTGTAATGTTTAATCATGAGTTTTAAATGCTATGGGTTTGGCACAACTCTGCCTCAGAGAGGCAAATTCTCAAAGCAGGGGCAACCCAGCTCTTTTAGATGCTTGATCTCATAGGAAGAATACACAAACTCATGTCTGCTCATGCTCACAAGCACTGCCACTCACTGCTGCTGCACAAAGAAGTTTACACAGGGGACATGCAGCAGATGAGTGGATAAAAAAGCTTTCCCACCATTTATTTTCCATGTAGAAGCAATCTTCTCTCAAGGGTTACAAGGAAGTACTCTTGAATTACATCAAGCATAAGATGATTAAAATAAGAAGCATATACCGTGTGTCCTCTAGCAGGGTAAGTTAGAGAGATTGCAGCCCTGGCAGCTGCAGAGACATGTACCATACAGACTTTGAACGTGAAATTTTTGCAAAAGGGAGAAGAAACTCTCTAGACAGAGAAAATGGAGCAAGGAACATTTATGAATATATTCTTTTCCTGAAATATTTCAGGGAATCATTCTCAATTAGGAAGGAAGGCACCGTGGAGTTATTTTCCTGCTTTGCTGTTTTTCAAGGACAGAAAATTCTCCGAAGGAGATCTCCCATCTTTGTCTTGTGATACTACAAACAAGTAATTCAACTGTGCAGCTTCTAATCAGTGAAAATGTCGGGTACTTACAGAGTCCCCTGACATGAGTTTGCTGCTGAGAACTGTAGAAGATTGGAGTAGATAGTAGGTACAACAAAGATTTTTTTTTCCCCCTATAGCATAGAATCAGTCACATGGCACAGGTGAGGAGTTACTAAGATATCCTCTAAAAGAATTTGGGTGTGATTAGTCTTTCTTGTCATCGTTCCCAGTGGCCTAGACTCTTATATCAAGTTTATCCATATTATCCCAAAAACATTAACAGATTTCTGTATTGAACCATTAAAACAAAAATTACATGCAGAAACTCCTCATAATCAGGTTATTAAACTAGAATAGCTTTTCTCAGTCTCCTCACTGAGTCAGAGCTAGTTATTTATGCCCACTTCAATTTTTGCAGAAAGTGGTGGAATTTATATTGTAAAGCATTTTGGCATAGTGGGCAGTTCTGAATGACAGACTTTTATTCCCACCTGGATAGCTGGCATAATCTAAAGGCAAGGGTTTCACCAAGTCCTTGCAGGCTTTTATGTTAGCAGTGCAACTCTCTGACTTGAAACCTCACATGCTTCCATTGTGTACATTGGAGCTAGAGTGGGCAAAAAGATCTGTATGAGATAGTGTAAGGCCTTTAATTCTGCTCCATTCCTGCACGCCTTCTGATGCCAGAATAAAATTATTCTGGAAAAAAAAAATTAATTTGATAATTTATTTTCAAAGTTGAGATTGCTCCTTTCTTCTTCCTAAAGTCGTATTCCTAGACGAATAATTCTCCCGGGCAGAAAACTGTAATTATCAGTATTACTGAGCAACTGCCTAGGAAACTGAGGATCTGTGCATCTGTTCCATGGTGAGAACAGGCACACATTGACATATTGCTTGCAGTGTGTTTTGGAGGAAGGGATGATGTGTTACCCTTTTGATCTTCTGACAAGTTCTTGATGTAAGTGTGTGCGCAGTGTGAGGTGGGAGTTTGGTGATGGAGCTGCTGTGGAGAAAGTCTGTGCTTGAAAAAGAATGGCCTTTTTAATTATCATCAAGGGTGCTTGAGGGCTCCGCTGTAAAAATGTGGTTTTCTGTATTTAAAAGTTTAAAATGTTATTTTCCTGATATTTCCAAGAAATATATTATCCTCAATATTTATGGACTGCACACAGTTGTGACTGTTTTTTGGTTTGGGTTTTTTTTTTAATTTTTCGAAGCTTTAAAAGTTTGTTTGCTCAGACTTGCATAAATTAGTTTGAAGACTGAGGAATAAACTCTAGTAACCCTCACCCTTCCAGGACAGAAGGAGCTTCTCTGGATTATTTATTTATCGGCCTTTTTTTAAACAAATTTAGCTTAAAAAGCATAAAGCTCCACTAGCAGTTCTCCACTGGCCAGTTTCTTTCAGTGCATTCTAATCTCTAAAGCTGACACTAAATACCAAATCACCAAATGTCAAAATATCAAATAGCTCATTGTAACTACTGAGTAAATTTTTTCTTATTGCTTTTAAAGAGTAATGCTAAACTTGCTCCTTGGTCTTTTTTTAGAATGTGCTTATAATATAACTACTATGCAATTACCCTCTCAGAAAAATTTCACACTGACACATTTTCTACCTGGTCAATCACAAAAATTCTACAAATGCATCATCCATGAAAGAAAAGAAAAAACCCACAAATTTACTTGGGAGAACACTCGGATAGTCTAGCCCAGAGATGGAGAGATACATCAATTTAAGATGCAAGACCTCTGAGAAGAGGCTATAATCCCTGAAAAGGAGCATCTGCTTTAAATTTCTCAAAAGTTTCAGTTAGACATGTATTTCTGAATGCATAACTATAAATCCTCTGTAGTTAAGAATTCCCTGTGCTGACAGTGTGTGGATGATAGTCGCCTAAGGAGGATTATTTGCAATGCCAGTCATTAGAAGTTGCAGGCATGGCATTTTGTTCTTCTGCCATGGCACAGTCATGTGTCTAAATACCCTTTTGAAAATCTCCACACGTGCATATTGGGCTCAGTCAAAGGGCCTTGGTCTCTTTTGGTTTGAGCAAGAAGACTTTTAATTCAGCCAGAAACCACCATCTTGCTCTGAAATCTGTTGACTAGAAGCAGAAGGAAAGAGATGAACTTTTTATGCCTGCTCCTCCCACTTCAAGCCTTATCAACTCCAGTGGGCATTCCTAGTCCCTCAGTTTGCAGCCAGTGCACAAACATTTCCACAGGACTTGGAAACCATTCTCGGCACCAAAACAGCACAGCTACCACACAGTGCCTATACCATGAAGCAGGGGCCTGAGACACCACACACAGGGGAGCTTTAGGATGAGATCCAGGCCAGGTTTACCTCATCCACATTTTTTTTTCTATAAGATTCATGAGGTTTCTGTAAGATTCCTGATAGTTTGTCTATTCACACACAACCTGTGTGGCTATCAGTGCGATGGTGAGGTAAGGGGCAGGGCTGCATATCTAATACAGGCAAATAAATACAGGAATTAAAAAAAAAAAAACCAAGTTTGCACTCATCCGATCTTTAAAATCTTCCTTGGCAACTGGACCATGACACAGACGCACTTCTATTTCATGCAAAATAATTTGCTAAAATGTGATACTATTTAACTGACACCAGCTTCCCATTAATAACTTAAGGAATAAAGCTTCTAAGTAAAATTGCTCTGTGTTGTCTGGCACCTGCAGCAAATAAAAAAAGCTCAGACTTTCAAAGCGCTCTTTGCATTTGCATAGGAAATGCCACAGAACAAGTTTTCTGTATTAATTGGCAAAGAGCCCAGATCAGGCTGTACATCTTCTCTCTCACTCCCATTTGGCTCCTCTTCTGTGTACATGCCTACTTGCATGTGTGTTGGATTCAGGCCCCTGAAACCACATCATTCTTAGGGCTTCATGCCTGGAGTGAATCCAAAACTAGATCTGCTGAGCTGCTGACTCTGTTCAGTTAAAAATCATTAAAACAGAGTGTACTGTTTCAGCTGATTCCATTCAAACCAGGCTTACAAGAAATGCTGGTCATATTTTCCCTTCAATTCAAATATCTACTCTTCACCTCTGTTTGCAATGCCTAAATATAATGAAACTTAAATGAAGTTTTCTAGTTATATATAAATGAAAAATAATGACTTAATTAATACTTATCCTAAAAAGAGGCACACTGTTGAAATTCCACTTGGTCCTGTACAGTCTCTCAGAGTGACCCAAAAATCAAATGCCTTGGGAATACATAAGAACAGGGTGAGTCTGTACTGAGATGTTAGTTGTAAATGCTCCGATGATTTGTGGCATCTGAGGAACTTTTATACAGGCCAACTTTGCTTAAAGAAATATTTTTTTTGGTTTTGAAGTGTTACTACTTTCAACTGTTCATATGTTCTCATGCTGTGAAAAACTGAATAATTATCCTCTACTCATTTTATGAACTCCACTCATGATTTCAGGCATCTCTATGCCTGAATATGAATTCTCTCTTCTAATTTCTTTTTTAGGCTCAGAAGAGAGTTCACCTAATTAATGGCGAGCTATGGAAGTGAGTCCACTTCTTAATCCAGACAGGAAAATCTGAAGCAAACTAAACAAATTAAATACCCCCACATAAGCTTTTTTTTAAATCAAAATGAGAATAAACTGGAAAGCATCACATGAAAAATTATATTGGTATAGCTGGAGGCTTTAAAAATAATCCAGGTGTAAAATTAACATAAAAACATACAGAAAATTAGGAAAATAACAAGTATTAGCACAATTATTTTGGATACAAGATGCAGGGAGGAAACTATTCCATCCTCCATTGCTGCAGCAGCATGTGGTTAAGGGCATCACAGTTAAAGAAACTTTTGATTAAGAAAAAAATTATAAACTCATTTGTTTATAAAGCAAAAAGAATTTTCCAATATGAGGAAAACAGGCTGCAGTGGCACTAGAAAATATTTGCAACAAAGAAATTAATTGTATGAAATAAAAAGCTAGGCAATCATGCAGTGAAAATTCACTCCCAATTCTGAAAAATTTAGAGCATCAGGGTAAAAGATAATAGCTTTGATGTTTGAAAAATGGCTTTGTAGCCTTGTTGAGATCTGGGCAATAACAAACAGAAGATACCTTGGGAGTGGCTGGTAGAATACAGATGTGCAATGCACAGTGGGGGAAGCACTGGCTTGGTCATTAGCTAAGATATGCTAATGACTAAAAGAAATGTAATCCAAAACTGAACAGTCATAACGTCTGACAAGAAGAAAATGATCAGGGTCATTCATCATTACAAAATCAGGGAAATGTGAATTTTAGAAGTGGTCCTTTTGTATTTGACAGAGAAGCTGGGATTTACAAAAAATGTTTTATCATAACTAGTATCTGTATAATAAATAGGTGGTTTATAGCTTTACAGAGCAGAGGGTTTGTTTTAAACTACATGGCTGCATGAAACGAAAAGGATGTAACCCAGTAGTTCCTAAAGGCCATGAGCCATATGTCATAGTCAATCTTTAATATTTCTTGCTGCTGACTGCTGCAGCCTCACAGATGCCAGATGACCCAAGATAATTTCAGTAAAGGCAAGAAGTGGAGAACTAAGGCAGTAGCAGTGCCACACCATGGTATCATCACAGCAAATGGGGGAGAATAGTGTAGACACTTCAGGAAATGAATATTTTAAACAAGCTTCCATTTTACTTGCTGCAGGTTTTATAAAAAAAAAAAAGAAAATGAAATAAAAAACTGTCTTCTGTTCATTTGCTGACCATTCCTGGCAAATATCAGAGGTAGGAAGAAGAGTCACAGCTACAAAATGTCAGGAAGTAGTTCTAAGACACTTTGATGGGAGAAGTAAAACCAACCCACTAACCTCTGAAGGGGAAGGATATCAAATGAAGCTCCAAGAGTTGGGTTGTGGGTTTTTTTCTGTCACACTATTAGATTTACATTTTAAACATTCCTTGTGTCTCATTCAGAGCCCTGTATGACAGGCAAAGCAACAGATCTTCAGAAACTAAAAGAGTTCAACATTAAGAGTACCAGTGCCTGTGTACCACCTCTTGGTGGGAGCAGGTTCAGGCTGGCTTTCTACACTGTATCTTAAAAACTAGGTAATGATAAATCTCAGCAGTTCCAAAGGACAAGGAAAAGACTGCTTTTACAACACCAGATGGCTTGAGCCAACACAAAATAACTTCAGGATACAAAGGATGTTTATGAGATGTCAGGCTTTTCTCAGCCTGACTTCCAGCACAGAGTAAAACCTTTGAACGTGGCCAAATCTATTTACAGAAAGCATGATAAGATGAATACTGCCAATCTGAAAATCAATAAAACCAAATGAGAGCAATTCCAGGAAGAACTAGTTTACCTTTCACGCGTAATTAGAAAGAGAGAATTCCCACAATAAGCAGCTGAACCAGTGCACACGCTGGCTGGCTGCCCAGACTACTACAGAGTTTGCACCATTACACAACATTTTTTGTGAGTTCATCAACACTCCAAAGTCAGCAGAAATGCAAGGCGAGAAGGGAGAAACACTGTTGGTCCCTAGAACGAGATCCAGCACCATCAGTATTAAATGGCTTGCATTGCTCTTCTGACTTCAAAACCCTTTTCACCATGCTGTCTCTTAAGTTTGTAAGCACGGGGACTTTTCCAAAAAATGATTTAAGTTTTACAGGAACATTTACTATATCACCTCAAAAAAAAAAAAACCTTAAAAGGGTTAAAATTTGCAGAGCTTTTGCTCTCCATATGGAATGCAGCAAGTTTAGAATCAGCACGGGGCACAGAATCCTGGCAACAACTCTTTCCCAAAGAGTACCTTGCCAGGTAAATGGAAACTGGAAGTGCTGTGCTTCCACCCTAACATTCAAGCCTGGTAAAACCATAGTAATGCTGGTAGGATAGCAATGACTTGGGACTGGGAGCTGGCCACAGAATTGCCTTTAAGGAGTGGAGTGCTCTTCAGAAGAGAGGACTGTCTCCTCTTATTCCACCACTTTAAAAAATACAGATGTTCCCGGCTGGAGTTAGCTTGCAGAAAGAGATTTCAAAGTAGATACGAGATTCTGGTATCAGGAGACAGAGTATCAACGTTTTCTGTGAATGAAAAATCACACAGCAAACACTGGCTCATAGAACACTACAGCAGGAAAAAAAGGATGGGGTATGCAGTGCATAAAACTTTTAAACAGGAATGATAGTCCAAATAACTCATCAGACCTGGGACTCAGCTCTAAGGTCAAACTAAAAATGTGCAATGGGATTTTGGCATGATTTTGTCCTAAAACTCAGGGAACAGTTGCAGAAATCATGGCTAGGGAAATGGGAAAAGTTACATGGTGGGCAGCAATTTTTGAAGATACAAGAAGTGGCCCCTGGGCTTATTATAGGGAGGCTTTCGATGGTTTTACAAAAAAATCCATGGACATTTAGATGAATGTATAACTTCTGTGTAAACATGTAAATAGTTTTAAGTGTCATTTGTAATCTATTATGCATTTCTTTTCTGAATAAATGGGTTGCTCTCACCATCATCATCAGAGTTGAAAAATTAATCTGGTATGTTGCAGGCTGGGTTTCAGCTGCACTAAAATGACAAAAATTAATTACCATCCTTCAATTTTAAATAAAAAGGCAAGCACATTTTTTATATCAAGCAGCTGAAACAGTATTGTCCCTTAAAATACGTGCAAGTAACCACACTAAATAAAGGCTTATGCAAAGTTCATATGAGCAAGAGGGTATCACTGGCTATTTACTTTGTGACTTTCAGGGGTGATATTTTGCTCTAATTTTCTTGATTTAGCATTTGCTTAGTGAACATGGTTGTTACCAACTGCATTAACTGTACTTTTTATCAGGTGTCTTAGCTTAGCAAAGGCAATGATTTCCATTGGGAATTTTAAGCTGAGTTTTGAAGTGAGAGAACCTCTGGAAGTGAAAAGTTATTCAGAGAAAAGCTAGTATACAGAAGCCATGAAAACAAATCCAAGAGATAGGGAGGGCACAGCTCTCTGAAGGAGTTGGTGGGCTTTGTAGGACACTGCAGGCCCACGTACCTCATGTCTTCACCCAGAGTCAGCAGTCATTTTAAATATAATGGTTTCCAGCCTGGAAAACAGCATGCACCGAATCTACCTGACCCAGGGAAATTTAAGCTGAAAAACCAGCACAGAGGAATTGGAGATGCCCTAGTGTGGTTTCTGCTTCGGAGCTCATCCACAGTCAGCACAGCCAGCACTGTGCAGGTGCTCTGTCTGCTGACAGCACCAGGCAGGAAGCAAGAACAATTCCGTCCTGAAGGTCGGAGCTG
Source organism: Pachycephala philippinensis (assembly GCA_013397055.1). Taxonomy (NCBI): domain Eukaryota; kingdom Metazoa; phylum Chordata; class Aves; order Passeriformes; genus Pachycephala; species Pachycephala philippinensis. Next base: position 601,884 of record VWZT01012036.1, read on the forward strand.
TCTAATGTGCATGATCTCTCACTAACCAAGGAAGATGGATCGTGGGTAGACTTCAGAGGTAAAAGAAATCAATGGTATTTTACTGGTCATCTTCAGGGTAAGAGCACTCGCACAGCATTAAAAATTTATCAGCATTTTGACGGGACATGTCAGCATCCTGAACAATAAAGTGCAACGTGTTCCTGAAGGACAGCTCTCTCAAGGTCTAGAAAGGTGTAAAGCTGGGAATCTTACAGATTTACAAGGAGTCAGGCAAAAAATTAGTTTGAGCACTAATGGGAGAGAGTTCTGGAAAAGAAGGGAAAGCAAATCATGTAAAGCTCTTTAAAAGCAAACACCCAAATGTGTTGTTTATGCTTTGGAGAGGTAAACAAATCCACCTTCCATGAAAACCATTAAAAGTGCAGTGAGAAAAAGGAGAAGAATAAAGTAATACATACAAATGTATAATTAAATTGGCTTTCCAAAGAAGTCTCACTCTGCATGCCGTTCCCTGCCCTGAGCACAGCCTTCATTTTTTCTCTCATTACCACATTTGTAGGACTTAGGCATACAGATCAGGACACGCCAAAACCATGAATTCAATTCAAATGAGTTCCACAGGCACAGACATTTCTGCAGATATGTTTACAGCATCACTGCTGTGCCTTTCAAGACCAAAACCTGGAACTTCTGCAGATTGTCTGAATGACTTACAATGGCTTTTGGCCAGAGAATTTAACATGGCTGAGAAACTGCCCCAAGGCTGTTAGAAAAGCAACCCAACTTTATGCACATTTAACGTGTTCTGGAGACCATTTCCCACCACACTTTAAATATTTTTCCCACTTACAATTTCTTACCTGAAGAATTTTGACTTTTCCTAAAACGTTCTCCTGTGACATTGCTTGAATGGCCTGTTCACTCTCTGTTCTCCCATCAGGTATGAAAATACTGTCATGGGAAAAAGCTCGACTGCCCATAGAATAATGGGGGGATCTGTTAAAAGAAAAGAGTTAACAAGTAAATAAGCACCGCAATTAATTCATGAGAGTGACTCTTCATATCAGAGTTGTCTTGCTGTATGGATTTTCCCTCCCTCTTGCCTCCTACATGAAAGATTTGAACATTCTCAGAAAAGAGGTATCCAAACACGTTTGGTTTTCAAGAGTTTAATGGAGGTGCATGATTCCTTTACACACAGTCTTCCTCCTTGGAGGGACCTAGAGTTGGGTGTTTTTAATAGGCATGTTGAGAAGTTCAGTTGATTTTGCTTGTAAGTCTCAAATCTAAATGTTACTTTCAGGATACAGAGTAGATGATGATGATGTACACATAGCCAGACTGCATAGATGTTATCTAAAAAAGTGCATTCATGCTTAGTCCCACTGCTTGGGACACACTGTCACTCCTGGTCAAAGAAAACAGCAGGTGCCAAGCAAAGGGAGCTCTGTAACACAAAAAGAGGTATTACAGTGCAGTAACCCCCTTCTAAAGAGCTATCTTCTTTAGCTGATTATTCAGCTCTTCCTATGGCCATGAGCATGATCACACTGACAATAAAAGGTTATCACCAAACCCCAGGCTGCTAAGAAGCTTATTGCACCGAGCTGTGTGTCCGTGATTAGCCACAGAGAGAGAGAAATGCCCGTGTGCTGCTGCTAAACAGAACACCGATGCCAAGGACGAGGGTGTGTCATGAGTGAACCAGTTATATGGCTCTGATTGAAGTCCACAGGCAAAGGGATGAAACACAAAGTGGTTTCATTTACCAGGAATCATTCTAATGAATTTAATTCTAAGAAAACTTAGGATTTAAAAAAAAAAAAAAAAATNNNGGCTTGTGGTTGTTACTTTGGGATCTTGGGGGCACGCTGAGGGAAAAATGTATGAGTTTTAAAGTCATGTTTTGTCTCACCTAGAATATTCCATGGTAAGTGAAAAGCCAGTAATCTAAAGTCATGATAAAAGCCGCAATAAAAAAACCTGAACAACTGTGAGGTCCTAAATCTCTCCTTTTAATAACCTGTTGGCAACTCTATAGAACCCATTTATAGTTTCAGAAAACAATCTGGAGGGAAAAAAAAGATAATTTTGATAGATATCTATCCAGCACAACCTTCTACATATGATAAAAGCATTATAAACAATTATTTCAGCAAAAGCAAGGATGATGATACTTCTAGAGAGAGGTGTAAGTAAAACAACAAGAAAAATTAAAGTTTCACATATTTAAGAAGATCAGTATATTATCTTTTCTGCCTTTTAAAATGTGCTAATTGTACATGAAGTGTTCAAGGTATTTCTATTCATACTTTGGAAACAAATAAGTTGGGAATGTATTTATTACATTTTCATCACCTTTTTCCCTGGGGTATTTTTAGTAAAAACAACAGTCTTTTCTTACCAAGGGAGAGTGTTATATAGGGTTACATAACCCTGTTGAAATTGATTAGATGATAGACTATTCTTGACTTTTATAACAGAATTTCTTAGAGGTAACCTGAAAATAACAGGATAAAAATTCCCCCAAACCCTCTCCCTCTCTGTCATTTATATATAAAATACTTTTGCACTTACAAAATAATCCACCCAATTTTTTGGGGAGAACACACACAGTTCTCTGAATCATTTCATCTTCCATACAATAACAGACTAACTGAAAAACTGCCTTTCATCCAGATTAATCAAATGAGCAACGTGCTTCATTTGAAACAAACCAACACACAATCAGCCACAGAGCTGAACAATATTCTACATTTTTAGCCATGGAAGAAGAGGAACATTTAACTGGTGCTCTATTCTATGTTAGACTTTTTTTTATAAAACCCACAACTTGATTGCCTCTGGTTAAAGGTAATACACCTTCTTTTAGAAACCTTTTATTAGAGAAACCATAAAAGTAAGTATATTTTTAAACCCTCTTCTGAAAAGGTTTCTATACCGAATCACTGTGACTCAGCCTGTACACAGAGCTGTGGGAAAATTGCATGGCACTGAAATACCTCTACCTTGCTTGGCCAGCCAGGAGTCAGCCAGTGAGCCACAACTTGAGAAATGTCCCTTACACAGAGACAAATCCCTAGCAGGCCTGGAAATGAATGGTTTGGCATGAAACTGAGTGAAAGTTGGCTTTTCTCACATAATTGTGTAGGTCTGTTTGAACTGAAAGCTCCAGCGTTGCATTCAACAAGGTGGGAAGGAAACATGCAAAATTTGACAAACCAGCCCACAGCAACCCCTCCTGCATTTGCTATGTTCAGTGTGTGAGCCTGCTGCAGGCGCAGAAGGCAAGCCCAGTGGGAACTGGTTGTTTACTATTTACCTTTGAGCTGGGAGATCTGCTGAGGATCCATAGTCCAGGTCATATTGTTCTCCAGAGAGGATCCTTTCTCAAATACTTTTCCAGTAATGCTGTGGCTCAGATGCTTGTGGCTTTGTCTCACAGCTACTCACTGTGCATACAACACCATTCACCCCCTTTGCTGTCCAGTGGGTTGGACTTCTCACACTTAAAATCAGACACCACCTGTATATTCATGTTGTTTCTTACAGCTAAGTAGTAGGCAAGGGTTGCAATTCAGGCACCACAGAGTTCAGTGACTTGTTTGGAAGTTGTTCTTGACCTTACTAATGAATTGTTAATATTGAAGTTGGAAGCAGCCAACCTGCAGCTTTGAAACTGAACAGAATTTGCAGCAGTTCAAACCCCAAAACTGCAGTTGACCAACAGCAGGAACACTCTGACTGTAAAAACTGCCTGATACAATCTGAATGTCTGGAATGGAAGAAAAGAGCAACTGCTGAGGTTGGTTCTGGTGGACTGCCTGGGACTTGGCTGTGAGTGAAAATCTTCCCCACCTTCTGCAGAGCTGAGGACACTTTTAGGAAGCTAGTCTCTCCTCCTGCCTGCGAACTTGCTGAAATTTCATTGAAAGCTTCCCTTGGGGACACCAGGTCACAGGAAGCAGCTTGGGAGCTCCATGTGACCTGCATCCACAAGTACATCACCACTGAAAATCCAACCCTGTCTTTGACAAGTGCCCACAATGGTACCAGTGGCAGGTTAGGGCCATGCTAAGCACTTACAGCGTCTCCAACATGCTCCCAGACACCAACTGCTCTTGCTCCCTCTTTCTCACCTTGTTACAAGGCACCACACCTTTTTGTTTCATAGAGCTGAGGACAAGCATATCTGAAAGGTTTTGTCCATTTTTGTTTTCTTATTGACTTGATAATAAAACAAACATACTCCAAATTGTCAGAATACATGAAACAGTCACAAGAAACCCCATAGTGAATTAATGCCAGACTACTCCCTACTCTACCCCTTCAAAATGCCTTGCAGATATACTGAATATTTCAGAAGTGGGTGAATGAGCAATTCTGCTAGCCACATGTCCAACAACTGGTAAAAATAGTTCAAGAATTTTGTTTAAATATCTATGTAGGCTAAAGAACATCAGAAAAAAAGATATTCACACATTGTAGTAACCTAGTTTCTTTTACAGGCAAATTTAAATAGCAGTTAAGGTGATTTCCAAGCTACTTGTACTTTCTGAAAGGTCTCTTATTTTACTCCCTTGGAGCCCACAATCCTTTCACATTTTCCCAGCTGTGAATTTGACAGATTATATCACAAAGGTCCTTTTTCCACTTCTTTTTTTCACTTTGCTCGTGTTCTACTTTTGGAAAGACTGAATTTCTTTTAAGTCATAACACAGTATGAATAATTGAGTTTCCTTTGCTGCTACCCAGCTCTGAAGTTTTTCTCAGAAGTGTTTATACAATAACATCCTCACAATCTACATTTACAGACTGTTCTCCCTTCAATTAAAAGGCATGTGAATATCAGGAGTGGATTTCAATAAATTCACAGTATGACAGAGATATGGGCTACAGTCATAGCCATGGCTAAAGGTATTACAGTTTCAAATTGCCATATCACTTCCGAGAGATGTGGGAAAACAGGGGCATCAGTTTATGAGCACTTCTGTTGATAATTCCAGTGATGACACTTCAGAGGCTGTTTGTGCTGAAAATAATTGAATCATCATCTGACTCACTTTCAGAAACCTGACTAAATTACATGAATTATGGATGTGCTATATCAAAATACAAAGCACTTTTGACAAATCCTTAAAGATGTTCTCTCTGAAGATGTGTTGCAACCCAAGTATCATGTTCCAGTTTCAATTGCAATGCACAAATTTTCAAAACTAATTTTTTCATACTGAGAACAAAGTTAAATTGCATTTGCTCTCAGAGTTTTCTTTGCCTCACCTGTGTCCCTCTTCAGATTCCTGAGATAGGTTGGAATACTTGGTTTCTCAATGAAACTAAAAACATGCTTTTCACCTTCTTTTATTAGGAGGAAATTTTCAAGAACTACTACATTTTTGAGAATACATGAGGGGCTCTGTGGTGCATGCAGAATTTGCACAAAAAGAGTGCACCAGGATTTGTCTTTCTCTTGAGGCTATCCCAGGAGCCTAAAAGTATTGCGGAGCCAATCCTCCCACAGGATTTTTACGAACAATGAAACCAGTAGTGTCAAATGGGTGGGAAATAGAGTGGGACAGAGTATGAGGACCACACCACATCTTGACCATGGAGATAACTGGATTCCTAGCCCAGGTTTAACTGTATTTAGCTGTAAAAAGAGTTGCTTCAAATACACCTCATCCATACCTAGGTTTCTTTTGCACAAAATTCATATGCTTCACAGACTCCTTGTTTAACTCAATGCTGATAAATTTCCCTGGAACATGAGAAGGCCTTCTCTTGTATTCCAGACTTCTGGAAGAACCCCAAAAAAACACAGGTAAACCACATTATATAGATACAGGAAGTATCATAGCTCTAAAACATCTATGTATGAATTTGACTTGCAAAACCCCTCTTTCCATTACTCATTCTTGCTGAGGTGTCTGTGTCTGCTAAGAAACTAGAAAATGCGAAACAAATCTCTCACAGTAGAATGGGACCACGCTGAGCCTACAGGAAAAGTCTCACTCCTCTCCCATGAAAAGCAGCAAACAGAGACCCTCTTTGGACCCTCCCTCAGCCATCCACTGCTGTGGATCTATTTAGGATGCCATTTTCCATCAGTTCTAAGTACCTCAAGTCAGGACTGGGTGAGGTGTCACACTTTCTCTCTTTATCCTCCTCTCCATGTGTTCCCATCACCTCTTTTGTTCCTTATTAGTGATCATTGTTCACATGAAAAAATTCAGAGACATGTTCTGGTAACTAGAATAACCAAGTTTTTTAAAAAAAAAGGTCCCTCTGAAACATCAGAACTCAAAAATCCATACAAATTCCTGGTTTGGCTGAGCAAATCCTGACACAAGTTTCCATGCTATCTGCATATCTAGAGAGCTGTTGGAAAGAGGCAGATATCAATCAACACTTACTGCTGTGGGACTGCACCCTTACCTATATCAGAGCATGTGCAGGAACAATTTTGCACAGAATACAAGGTAATTGTATTGACACTGGTGGCTGTAATGTTTTTAGACCCCATTTTTCTCCAAGCTATTTCTCCTCCTAAAGACAAATGTGTGATCCTTAAAAGAAGGGAAGATTTTCCAGCAAGGAACACTGAGACCTGGGCTCTTATATAATCCCATGTTGGTGCATTACTGAAGTACAGAAATCTCACACCACCAGTTGCCACTTTGGTGTGTCATAAATGTTCCTCCCACTCTGATATTAAAGAGTTAGAAATAGAAACTGGAAAATAAAGGGAAAGAATGAGTTGTTCTGTTCTTTTATTTTGTAGAGACCGACTCAAAAAAAACCCAGAGTCTCATGACTTTCACTCTTTTAGATTTCCATTAGAAACCAATTCTGTAATCGTTAAAGATCAAAGTCAACTTTTTAACATAAAGCCATTTTTAAACAATAAAAAATTTAAAAAGCATGCAAAGCAAGAGTGAATTTGGTTTAGCCAGGTATTGACCCTTCATATAATCTCTTCAAAGGAAACTGAGAGCCACTTCCCAGAATAGTGCTCAAGGGAAATGACAAGTGCAGTGATAGGTTGCCTCTACTTAATGTTTTGTTTTAAAAAAGAAATCTGATTCAACGTTTTGCATCTCCCATGAATGTCTCCAGGACAGCTAGAGATGAAAAACATAAATTGCATTTTCTAGTCATTCCAGAGATGCATTAATATTGTAATAGAGGAAAATGGATTGTAATTCTGAGCTGTATTTTTAGTGTCCTCTTTTTCATCTGCTGGAAGGAGAGTTTTGGTTCTAACTCACGCCTGGATGGGGAATATTGTTCATGCTGCAACATAATTCTGAGTTACAGCTGTGCTCAGACAGCACACGGCTTCATTGCATTAACAAACCCATAAACATGGGCCTCACAATCCGAACAGACAAAAGGGAGACATTATTAACAGGGCATTTTTTCATAAAGTAGATTTAGAGATCATTTCTGCATTAATTCTAAATATATATTCATATCACCTTCAGGAACAGTTGAATTCCAGGGCACTAACTCTGGGAAAACTGCACAGTCCCCCTGTTATGACCCACCCGAGTCCCACTGATGCCAGGGATCAGTTGTGCAGCCTCACTGACAGTAGCCCTGCTCTTTTCAAAGATATCACACAACATTATCTTATGCAAAGCTCCAGTCTGGTGTCATCAGGGGACCTGGAACCTACAAACTTACCATAATTTTATTTTTCTTAGAAGTAGAGATCAAGCCTAGCTTTAAGTAGCTTATGCATCATGCTAATAATCTAACTAAAATTATTATAATTAGGGGCATAAAAATTAACCATGGGAAGTATCAAGGCCCTGAGTGCACTAATAAGCTCTAATGTCCCCAGCCAGCCTCATCTGGAGCCTCCACCCGCACACATGGGGCCGGGACCTCTATTTAAGGTCACACTTGAGGCTCTGGTCCCTGCTGAGCCATGCTGGAGAAGTGCTGGTCTCCAGCTCAGACAAATCTGTGCCTGGCCATGAAGACCTTTGATCCAGACCTCAGCTTGCAGACCATTTTCCTGGCTTGCTCTTGGCCCTGCCTTCTCAGCTATGGGTCTGCAGCATGGTCATGGATCCCCTCCTGCTGTGGGATCCCCTCGGTGTCCTGCTTGCCTTCCCTGAGGGAGTGGTCCTGCCCTTGCTGCTGTCTGACAAGAAGGTAATCAGGTGGGACTACATAGTTCTCAACACGTGAATTTTATGTAATTATTCACCAGTGTCTAATCTCAGAAAGTCTCAGCAATCACAGCAAAGAAAAGCATCACCCAGTTCCAGTAATTCTGCAAGTGAATCCTAATGCAGCTTGAGGATGTGGATAATTCACCACTTAGCACAAAAATAAGCAGACTGGTGAAAGGACCAGGGCTCTAAATGGTCCAGCTTCCACATTTGACCTGACAATCCACCGCATGTGACACTATTCTGTCAAATAGCAGCATATGCTTATGCAAAATTTGCTCTGAAATATGGCAATATGTATGGAAAAGGAAGTGAAAATTCTACATTTAGCCTTGGCAGGAATAAGTGTTATATAGAAACTGCATTTAGCTGATAAGGAAGGAAAGGAAGAGGAAATAAGACAGTACATTATACTACAGGTGACAACTCTGTTTTGTTCAGGAGCCCAGCCCTAGACCTCACCAGCTGCTGAAAATTACAGTTATCATGCAGAATCTGGAAAGGAAGGAAATGGGGTATATGATGATTAGGAGGGGGAGTGCAACAAAAACACCCAAAAGGGAGGCAAGGGAGAGGACAAGTGGGCAGTGAGACAGCCTAACCTTCCAGGGAGAATACAGCAAGACAGCCTGTGTGGTAGAAGTGAAGACCAGAGCGAAAACAGTTCTGGGATTACTGAGGAGAAAATGAAGCTGGTCATAGTCAGGGCTGAGGACAAAAGACAAGTTAAAAAGAAGAAACAGAGTGGCATCTGATATACAATGTCAGGACTCTCAGACACGTGCTCTACTGAAGAACTCTCAGGATCATATATGAATTACAGGCATCTTTGCACTCAAGTAGCAGCTGGAAAAACAAAAGGCAAGCCAATGGCATTTACTGCAAATTTCTAAGTGATAAAATTGGAAGCAAGTGGTAAAAAGTCCTAGATCACACCCCTGAGAAGAAAGCTTCTGGAGCACAAAGACTTCAGCAAGCTCATAATAGAAGGGAGGAAGGCAAGAGTTCAGGTGTCAAGAAAAGCTAAGGTCAACAGAAATACTGAGTGTGATGTTGGCCTTATGTTCAAGACACCAGGAACCACTTCAGGAAGGCTTTCCCCACCATGTGCTCTGGCCACATGTTACTGAGTACACATCAGAAATGGCCACTCATAGGGTGGTTTTGGCTCTTATTTCTGTGCTACTCAGCTGCAATATATATTACAAAAATGGGGAAACAACTTTAATTTTGCCAAAACCTGTAATAAAATTTATTTTAAAAACCCATGCAAACAGAAAACTGCAGCTGTAACCTTTTCTGTCCTGGAACATCCTTGGTTCCCACAACACATCTCATAACCCAGAAATAAGAAATTTTTCCAGGTGTATCCATGTCAGCTGACTCAAGTAAGGAAAATCCAAGCTTGCTTTTTTTCTAGAATGAAATTTCTTACAATGTCCACATGTTGCTTTGCTCTGGATGGGCTTGAAGAGATACTTGCTTAAGTCAGAGTTCTGGTAAGATGAAGTCTTCAGGAGAAGGTGGACACCCAGAACCACAGCAACAAGGCACTTGCACTGGAGTCAAGAAGGCACTCAAAATGAGGCACTTAGGAAATCAGGAGACTGACAAATGCCAATTGCAGAAATACAGTTAATAAGCAGAAAAAAAAATGGCCAGTGTATGAAAACTGGATGTAATGGAGAGAAAGTTTCTTGGGAGTTCTTTGAAACTCCAAGTGGATAGACAGATCACTTTTCACCATTTATCTAGGTTGCTTCACACAGAACTGCCCAATGCTGCAAGTAAAGGGATCCCATTTTGTGGAGAGGCACTGTCAAGACACTGAAGTTTGCTCAGAGACTTTTTCCTGGAAGATCAATGCTGTTACACTTGAGTCCTAAACGCCTGACAGGTCTAATTCCATGTCCTTTGAAATACTGCATTCAGCCTAAGGAAAGGCACTCTACTGTACCCCCAATAAGAGAAATTTAATTCCCCACTGTGTCTGCACATCAAGCCAGAATGACAAACTTTTGTAGGGCACTGCACAGGTACCCTTTCAGGTATGTCCTCACAATGCTTGCTCAGAAGTTGAGTATTTGTCAACTGTGACAAAAAAGACAAATATAAAATCTTTTAAAGTGCCAAAACATAGCCTCAGAACAGAAGCTTCCAGAGACTTCAGTGAAGCTCCACAAACTCGTGGAACTTCCTTGTAGTCAGTATTTCTATCTCCCAGCCCTTATGGTTAGGACAGAAAGTTAATAAATACAGTTTTAACTTTGTAAACTCAAGAAGGGCAATATAAAAATGTGGAAAGGAATTCCAGTCTTTCACAAGGCAGAGCAAGACAAACTGCAGCAGGAAACCTCCCACCTGGGTATTGCAAAACAACATAGATGAATAAAGAGGTTGAAGTGTGCATACATCAGGACACCAAGCAAGTTATTTGCATCTGATGAATTCAGGATGTAAGAAAGGATGGACGGGCAGATCTCTCAGGCTGCTTCCAACTCAGCTAGTCAATCTACACCATATGTAGATTACCTAAATTGCTCTGGGCACGTCTGCATCACCCAGTCGGCACAGTCTCCATTAGAGATTCAGGTGTTAGCTGTGAGCAAGCTTGTAAGCCAATACAGCACTCAGTGAAATACTAGCTTAGGTCTTGGAAGCAATACAGATGTCTTCTTTAGCCTACACCCATTCATTTGCTTGTCTCTACCTTCCTGAAGCAGCTTCCTCCCCTAGTACCTTTTCAAAACAACCACCTCCTCTCCCCAAAACAAAGCAAAACGTCCACAGGACACATCTGCAGATAACAAATTCACGTACATTGCAGGCTGAGGAAGAAATATAGCTTATTAAAGGAGTGGGAACATCCCTGAGCTTTTATTGCAAAATTGGAACTTCTATTAAGCTTTTGTTAATATATGGTTGTTGTACATTCTTAAAGAATTTTAAGCAAATGGTTTTACAAAACTTCTCAGGATTTTGCTTATGTAAATATACTACTAGTTATTTGTATTTGCTCTAGTCTATTTCTGTATGAACAGTGGAAAGTATGACAATGCATTTACTGTTAGACACCTTGTAAACAACTATGTGTATTATTTTAGTTAGACAGCCTATCTCTGCATTCAATTCATAAATGTTTGAAATTACAGTAAAGGCAAAAAAATATAATGGATGGAAGACATGTTGAAAACAGACTGGGGTGGCAAAACTAAGCTCCCAAAGCAATCTAATGCACTGCACTGAACATTTGTGCTTGTTGTAAAATGAGTAACGTGGCAAACACTACCTGCAAACTGAAAATTATCATCAAATCCCACCCACATTTGCACCATGAAGCCTGACAGGAAAACCAGAGGTTTGACTGAGTATTTCTATCAGGCTAAAACCTTTCAGGAATCACAGAAAGAAATGTTCTACTTGAGATGAGACGTGGGACCCTTCACATTTGCTAATCCCCTCTGATTTAAATTGTACAGTCTGATTTTCCCACCAGAGGCTAACATTTAATGCTTTTGTTACTTAGAAAAATGAATAGGTTTAAAAATGCAAACATTTAACAGTCCCAAACAAGGTCTGCCACACCTTCATGTCCCTGTTGAGGAACAGGACAAGTTCCCATATCTCTGTTTGTTTCTGGGTGCAGCACTGCACTTTCAGTTATGCCAAATGGGAAATCCCTGATAGTGAGATGAAGCCCTTTGGTTTGCTTATGAGGGAAAAGGCACTAAAACCTCCTACAGCTGCTTGGCATCCTGCACTTAGGTCATGCATCGCAACAGTATCAGTCACACCTCCAGCTACAGTGTGGCTATGCTCAGTACTGATTTTCTGAAAAAATACAATATTACACTACAGAAACCAAAAGGAAACCGAATACTTAAGGAATTTCACAGAATGGAATAAAAATCCAGAAGTTAAAAAATCCCCCAAATAAATAATTTTAAAAACCACATTTTCATAGGCACCATTAGAAATACTGCTCAGGGTGACATTTCTGATATGTATTCCATTCTTGTGCGGAGGAATTTGGAAATTATTTTTACCCTTTCGGGTTTTTTGTTACAATTTCAGATACAGTCCCCAGTGCAAATAATTCCTTTTCTTTCAAAACAGCAGGCTTTGATCAGCTAATCTCTTTGAGATGAGCAGTTGGAAAGTGAAATAAGTATTACTGACTCCAGTAGTTTGTGTATCTGGTCTGTCTTGGGGCTTTGTTGTTGTTGGGGTAAGTGGTTTTTTGTTTGGGTTTGTTTGTTTGTTTGGGTTTGTTTGGTTTGGGGTTTTTTTCTGTTCCTAGTTAGAGATTGCTGACTTGTTTACTCTTTACAGTTTCTTACTCCCACCATCCCCACAGAAAATTCTCACACTGTCCTTCTGTCATCCTCTGTTGTCACTGGAATATGATCTAATTTTCAGGTGCCTCTCTCCCCTCTCTTCCTTCTTCTACTCTACATTCAAATTGGTTCAAAATAAAAGCAGCCTCTTTGTTGACCCCAATTACAATGCAAAAATTATTTGGGATAGAGTGTAAAAGGGTATGTCTGTCCCGACCCAAAGATACCACCTTGCAGGGAAATGTGTCCAGTGAAATATCTATAACAGCTGGTTCAAGTTTGTCTTTCCCCAGTTTTAAACACAGGGATGCCATTAGTAACTCTGCTCAGGTTAAATCACAGAGCTGGATTCAAATCAATTTCTGCTTCCCCCTGGGATTTCTTATTTGCAGAGCAGCACACGTGCCCCTTAAGCAGTGAGATTTTGAGGTCTAAAGCAGCAGGTGTCAAGCTCGGGGCAAGGAGAGATGCACACGCTTCGTAACAAGCAACGCACAGATTGCTGCCACTCAGCAGAGGGTCAATTTAAATTTAGTTCCACGAGAGGCAGGGGGAAGAAGCGCGGTGTGTGCAGGGGCTGGCAGCAGCGCGGGCGCGCTTACCTCAGCCCGCTGTGCGGCTCGTCATCCGCGGAGAAGGCGCCGTCGCAGATGCTGCCGAAAGAGTGGCTGGGCTTCAGCTTGGGTTCCTCGCACTCTGAGGCGGGCTCTCTTTTCTTCCTCTTGCCGAAGAGCTTCTTGAAGGGCTGGAACTTGCCTGCCTTTTTCTTGTCTGCAGATGACAAGACAGAGCGGCGCGGGACTGAGGGACGCGGCCGGCGAGCGCACGCCGCGGCAGCGGGTTCAAAGGAGGAATGAGGTCAAAGAGCGAGGCTCCAGCCCGGAGCAGCCCGGCGCTCGCCATGGAAATGCCGGGCTGCAACTTGCTGGGGACGCGTCACACTGACAAAGCAAAGGCGAGGGCATTCAAACCTCTGCTCTTTGATTTAAGGATCTGCATGGAGGTGCCAGCGCAGCCAAACGTCTGGATGAACAGAAAGGATTGTTTTGCAAAGTCAGAGCACAACACTGCAGTGTTTTTAGGTTTTATACCATAGATTCGACCACTTTACCAAAAGACAAACACTGTTTTGGTCACCCCACTTTGGAAGGTGCTGGATCCTCTGCCTTGAATTGAAAGCAGTTGAAAACCAACAGCTGTGTTTTAGTTACGTGGTGTGGTAACTAGACAAGTCAATTTAGAAATGAACAAAGGGAACAGGATAAATTTCTGTTGGTTTGCTACTGGGTTACTTCAATAAACATCCAGCTTTATATCAGCAGAGTCAATACATTTCTCTGACTTTTTTCCCCCCAGGTAACTGAGGACAGAATTTGACCAAGCATTTCTTCCTTGAGACACTGAAATTTTCAAAGCTACACCAAAAAAAGCACAGCAAAACCACAAAACATACATGAAGACAGGAACAACAAATAAAGTTAACCAGGAAAAAAGTAACCATTTTTTCCCACCAAAGACTGGAGAAAATAAAGGCAGCTTCAAACTACTATGCCATCTATTAAAAAGAAGTACCACGACTTTCCTGCTAAACACTGTCAAGAACAGGTTAATTTCTTGGGGCTGGGATGATTCAAAGAATACATAAAACATAATAACTGTTAAAGTGCTTTATTCCTCTTAGGTTTTACCTTAATTTTGCATTAAATCTACTTAAAACAAGCTACTTGGGTTTTTTCTTTCTTTGTTTTTTTTTTTAAACCCCAGCATTTAGCCTCCTATCATAATCTAGTTTGAGAAGCATCATATTGTACTGGAGACAAATATTCTCATGAGCTAATTACATTCCTGTACGTTCTTTTCTCACAGGCTCTGTGCACACACTGCCTCAGCGTGCTCTACTCTTCCTGTAGGCTAGGGCTCAGCAGAAAGCACCGGTGTGGTTGCAAAGTACATGCAGGTACCTGTAGGAACATTTGACCAGGAAACCTGGAAAATCTTTTGTAGTGCAGTAGCGTCCTTTAATTCCACCTTAAGGTTTACATTCTACTCTGCTATACCTAAGCAGGGTAAAGCCCTATCTGGGTAACACCCCTTTGTAATCACTGGAGGAACAGCTGCGGGGTTTTCAGAGGGAGAAGATGTGCCCAAGCATATTTTGATCTGGCTACTTCCAGTGGTAAGTGGTTTCCAAACTAGCATAGTGCCAGAGAGCCCCAGTTGAATCCAGTACAGGATCAAACTTCCAGTTAATCTATCTGTTTCTGATTATGGATGAAGTAGAAAACTTACATTGAAATTACAAAGTCAAAGACACAAGAGATGGTAACTCTGCACTTCCCTTTACAGATCCATAAGTTCACACAAATGTAATTCTTCTCCTTGGGCAGTCAAGATACACAGCATTTGTGCAACATCATTAAAACAACAGAGCATCCGAGTAGCAGCACAAAGATAAAAAGCTGAATTATGAACCTCAAATTCAGGCCCAGCATCAGAATTTTCCAGTCCAGAATCACTGACTCACAATAAGCAGATGAGAAAAACAACAACTGAAACAGCAGTTTTACCAGTGTAGAAGAAGATGGGATAGGGAAGATTACCTGTCTCCCAGCTCTGCTTTCCATAAGCTGACCAGCTCGCATCTCCAGCCAGACCAATTGCTTGCTGCTCACTTCTGACTTTAGATATATATAGAATGGATTTATATATAATAGAATATATTCTTATATGAAACCACTAACAGACAGGCACGCGATCATGCAGAGAAAGAGAGAAATTATTGCTCTTGGACACAGCTGCTCCAACCCTTTATGCACTTCAGAAACTGACTGCAAAAACCCCATAAATCAAGTGGCAGAGCATACAGGACAGAAAGCATCAGTATCAGACAAAAGACTGGGTGAAAGAGCTATTTGTCCACAGTTCCCACCTTGCATGTTTCCTCAGCTTTCTTCACAAGGGAAAGCTTCATGACACCAATTTTGCTGGTTAATGTAATTTACTGCATAAACCAATTCAACTACAACATTTTTAAAAAAAGGTTCACACCATGTCATTCATCCACATTACTCTTGTCCCCTCCTCTTTTGGAGATCTTCAGATATAACTGTGAATTGCCTCATTGACTCTAAATCTGCTGTACTGATTCATGAACTATGAATCTAGTATTGAACAAATGTAACAGGTCAACACAGCTTTCATTTCATCAAAATGGGTGAAAACCAACACACTTATCAGCCAAGATCTGCTTTTCTCCATGTGATTTAACATGTCCCTTAGCTGTTTCTTCACTGCACACCCATCATCACAGTTGTCACATTACTAAGCATGAATTCTTTAAATCAGGCTTTGTGACTCATTCCAAAACCAAAGAACACCCTGCCCTGCACAGGCTGCACATGCTGTTCCCCATCCTGCCAGGTTTCTAAGGAGGGAATGCCTGACGGCTAAAACAAAGTCTGTTTATGTAAATTTTTCACAAGATATTATGGAGGAAGATGTAGGATGATATTACGGGGTAAAATGCTTCCTGTAACAGAAAAACAAGTACAGAAAATATTCCAAACATCAGCAATGCAGCAGACAATTCTCTGCACTAAAGCCTTTCGAGTCTATAATTCTCAGACACAACTCATCCCTTCTATCCATCTCTACTGCTGAGAGAAAAATGGGATAGGAAAGGATGAATGTTGGGACATTCAATGGTGTCAACTTGCAACAAGTACAATTGCTGGGAGAGCCAGGAAACAAGACAGCTTACATGCGCCATTTTCTTCTCTCCTTAATCACTTTAATGGAATCCTACAGATCCAGCCCCAGGAGACCAGGGGAAATAAGCAATTAAACCTTTTTTCCTGTCTGTTTGACAAGTCTATCTTGTTCAAATCACTGTAAACAGTTAACAGTAAATCAGTTTTGAATCACAGAATAACATAAGGTGTGAAGGCGACAGATAAACAAGGTTGGATACACTAGCTAGGATAACACAGCACATATGGTAGGCGCTCCCTTATCAGCAACCAGAAGAGTAGCAGTGCAGATTAGAATAATCTTTAACCTGTCATATAATTTGTCAGATGCACAAAGACACGCAGTGCCTAACATAGAGCCAGTTAAAGCAGAGAGCGTTGGCATCATGTAGGCAGCACATGGTGTCTCCGCTCCCGATGACAGAGGGGAGCAGCTTCTCCTCTCGCAGTCTCTCTTTTGTGCTCTCCAAGAAAGATGAAGGTGGGTGCAATGGGCTTTATTGCCAGTAAATCAGGCGCAGCCTTTGGACTCCAGCTGGCAAAGTCTTATCAACGTGCCAGCTGAAAAGTCCCCTTAAGATAGCTTGCAGTTAAACTGCTCAAATATTACCCAATTCCATCAGGATTCCTAGGCTGTGACACCTTTCAAAAATGGCACAGAATCCTCAACACAAGCACAGGCCAAACAAAGACTTAACTACCACGTTATGGAGGGAAGAGATTTAAATTAGTGGAAAGAGAGTGAGCAGTGTATTCCAGACAACAGGCAGGGGTGAGATTATGCCACTGGATGGGACACAGGAGATGTCAATGCCTCTAGAAATATCTGAAAAACAATTTTCAAGCAAAGCAAACTTAACGTGAGAAACAAAGATGCACACAATCATGGAAGAGACACCGAAATATTTAACAAGGTGTTGGTTCCTTGCAGCTTTTCCTATTTGCTGCAGTGTTGGGGGCACTCACAACAGTGTGGGTGAGGAAACCTGGGGGCCAAGTCCTCTCTGAGCAGAGCTGACCAAGCACATGCATCATCAGCTCATGGGTAGAAAGATGATCATTGAGGGGAAAAATAAACAGAAGCAGGATTCATAGTGTTTCTTTGAATTTTAAGTTACTGTGACCAAGATTTTTCAAGCCCCAATTTTGAAATAGGATTTGCAAAGATTTCACTGAATATTTATGCTCATTATATGAAATGCAGCACCTGTCTGTGACACTTCTCATAGTACGAGGTATTGCACAAGAGCTGTCTTCAAAATAATGCGTTCTTTGTAAGTGAATTTAATGGCTATAAAATATGGTGTAATAAGCTAGATTAATGAGAATATGAATTATTAAATTGAATAGACATTTCTATAATGAATTTAGGGAATGGAAATCCATATGGATGTAGCATTAGGAACTGCATGGCAGAGAGAGGACTAGTGGGTAACTGGGCTGCAGGCACAATACAGCAGCTGAGATGGAAAAGGGGACTAAAAGATATTGTTAAGAGGGTAAGTTGACTGACATTTCTAATTGCATCTCTACAACAGAAAAAGGCTGCTATGATACACATTGCCAGTATCACTATTTTAAAAACCACCTTGATTTCAATCTAATGGTATGCTTACTGATGCTCTTTTTAAAATAACTCAGGATGTAGTCACTACAATAAGCACTGCCCTGTTGAGCCCTGGGTTGGCCATGTATCTGCTCATGCTTCTTTGCTTTTCAGGTCCCCACCAAAAAGCTGCCCTCCTTTCCCCTTACCCAGTCTGTTCTAACTGGGCAAAGATTTTCTTTGGGCAAACTGGGATTGGCAGTTGATTCCAGCTTTCCCAGCCACGCCACATCTCAGCACATCCATTTCTCCCCAGAGATGATAGTTTTTGCTGATAAATTTTCAGTGCTCCCTGGAGAGATACTTCCACTCCTTCAGGAAAGGGAAATAAATTGTTTGGGATCAAGGAAAAAGAGAGCAGACTTTGCTCTGCCTAACCATGTTCCCATGTTTTAAAATAGGTGTGAGCTCCCGTACCTGTGGTAGCTCATCTGATTTCACAGGGAAAATTGGTTTCTGGACATTATCTGCCTTCATGACCTGCCCTCAATCCATTGCCCTCTCTTCCATAGGTAGTGGGGTTGATAGATGGACACAGTCCAGATATACAAAGCAGGCACAAACACCAAAGAACCAAGGAAACATTTAAGAGAACACACAGGGAATAAAGATTGACATAGAAAAAAAGACTGATGCTCAGATTCAATAATGTAACTTCCCAGAAATGGGTTCAATTCTGTGAGACATTTAGTGATAGCACGTAACATCCATGAAACTGACAGTATGCAATAGTCCCATGCTGACAGAGTTAATACCAGTTGACATAACATCAATACCTGAGATTGAGAGGTATCGAAGGCATCAAATTGGTGTAGCCATAATGGTCTAATGAACCACCCAGGCAAAGCAAAGGAAACATAGTGGGCCATTGCTTGCCTGTTTTTCCAAGAGTATCAAGTGATCTTACAAGAGATACTATTTCTTGCAAACCTTGTCCCAGAGAGGATGAGGTATTCTTGGATTACCTGATATAAACTAGTAATACTACCTAAAGTATCCATAACACAGCAAGAACGAATCTTACTTTCCAGAAACATCTATTTTCCCTTGCCACCCGCAGAAGCAAAAACATTTCCACAAACAACAACCTATTTTGTGATTTTTCTTCTTCCCAAAGACTGTATCTTCCACAGAAACAATACGTAGCTGAGACAGTCAGCTGTTAGGTGACATGAATCAATCATCATAATAGAGTCTATTAATGTTCAAACACTATATA
The DNA here is from genome assembly GCA_013397055.1 of Pachycephala philippinensis. Classification (NCBI taxonomy): domain Eukaryota; kingdom Metazoa; phylum Chordata; class Aves; order Passeriformes; genus Pachycephala; species Pachycephala philippinensis. Next base: position 620,960 of record VWZT01012036.1, read on the forward strand.
ATATGCTTTATCATCCAGAGCAAGGAAAGAGCTATTTCAACACTTCTCTTGATACAGCAAGGAAATACTCTCTTGAAGGCAAAAGGACTTTACCTCCATTGCATGAGGTTTGGCACAGCGGTCTTTACAAGCAACAACGAAATATGAATGGAGAGGAGGAAGAAAATTTTTAAAATGTTTAGATGACATTAAGCAGAAGAACTAGAGCTAAGTAAGTATCCACTTATTCAGTCTCATTTACTATGGCAAAAGTCTCACTTTCCTTCATTTCTGAGCTCCTGTTTTCCTCTTTTCCCAATGTTTTAATTATGGTCTTCCCAGCCAGTCTTTGTATTTCTGTGCCTTTTATTTTCATCAAGCATCACAATGAGTGGTCGTAGAGGTCAGAAAGCCTCACTCACCCAACCCTTTGTTTTAATACTGACATTCTGCCTTCTTAATCCGTCCCACTGCCATCCTTGGGCAGCACCTTTGGGACAGAGAAGACATTGCCCTCCAAAAAGCACAACCAAACTTGGACCAGGTTGGTCACTTTGGGAATGTGTGAGGTCGGCTGGGGATTGCAGAGACTTCCAGTAGGGAAGACAGTATGAGAAAATTAGTATAAACTTCAGGAGAAAACCCTACTGTGGCCAAAGAGTTTCCTTCTTCCAGGGGAAAGCCCCAGTTATGGGTTACACAAGGAGTAGCCACGGGGTGTAAAAAAATTTGGAATACACGTCCTGAGGACAGTAAGAATGGATAGTGGAGTTCATACATATGAGGACATTTGAGAAAGGGTTAAGTAAATGCAATAAATGTTACCGAGGTGCTGGGCTGCATTGCAGAACATACCCGATAAGACAAAACCTGCTTATTATAGCTCTGGGTGCAGTGATGCACGTGAGACTTTCAGAAAGGAAGAGACCACAATAGCTTCTGATTCACCAGCAAAATATTATGTAACAGAAGGGAGAAAGCTTTGTTTTACTAGGGAAAGACTTACTAACTCAAGTTATTAATGATGGGAGACCCTTTTGGTGTGCTGGGTTTTAGCTGAGGTTTCCACAGCCACATTAAATACTTGATGTCAATGCAATAAGGAGATGTTGGACCATTATTTCCTTCTCAGAGAAAAAAAATTGTAACACATGGGATTCTCTCAGCAGGCTAATTTCTTACATGGGAAAATTCCTCATTGAAAGCATTTAAAACCTGAAGTCCTGGCCATGCTGCATGTGAAAAGATAAACCTCCCCAAGGCAAAGCTATTTCCCTGAGGCCCCATGGCAGAGCAGTCCAAAGTCCAAGGAGTACCACGTGCCCTGGACAAACAGCTCCCACTGCCCCTCCCCAGTTGCCAGAGGTCATTTATAGCTCCTCAAGGCTGACAGACCGGGATCCTACACTCAAATCACAATTTCTAAGATCATTCTCGCAAGAGATTGTGTTACATGAACAGTTCTTCACATCCCTCCAGCTCTAGAATAAGTCCTGTGTTGCACTGGTCTACATTTTTAGATCCATACCACCTCCGGTTTTCCACTGGTGAGAGAAGGAGCATTTCATCCTCACAGAAACAACTGCCTTACTATAAAAAATTTAAATTTTCATGAAGAGAGCATGGAACTCATAGATCAAACCTCTTCAGTGACAAGGCAGAAGTGCTACCAGCATGCTGCTGAGTTCTAAAAAGTCGAGAGGTATCCTGACCTCAAAGGACAGTCAGACTGCTGTGCCAGAAAGTCTGGATGGCTGGAGGACTGGGATAACAGAAATGAGCTGAAGTATTATGTACAAACTCATTCCTTTAGGGCCTATGGCTGAGGTGTCCCAGATGAGCTAGAAATGGGTGAGCAGACAGATGTGACCACTCCAGCTGATCACAGGATAATTATAAGGCAGCACTGTGCTGCTGCTGCAAAATTAAATATCCTCCTGTGGAAAGGGCTCCGGGGAGTGGCAGGGGTTACTACCCAAGCAAGGGGCTGGAGAGCCAAGGGACTAATACATCACTAGGTGCTAATAAATTAGGGCTGTAAGAAAGCAGGTACAACCAATATATTTTAGATTGGGATTTGGAATTTTTTCCTTTTTTTTTTTAAGGGAAACAACAAACTAATACATTACTGAGTCATTATGAAACAGAACAAATTCTCTCTTCAGTGTCACATAAAGCCAATATTATTGGATAAAAATTTCATGTCGTGGTGCAAAACCAGATGTATTATTTCTGCTTTTATTGCCTAACACAAACTGAGACCAGTACAGACATAGATACTATGACTGATTTTTTTTCATTTTTGCAGTTTTAGTTTAACATATTTTATAATGACAAACATAAATGAATTCTAAATTTTCAATTCAGATGTACTGCTAGAATATTTTAGATAGGTCAGATTAAATGAAGAGAGTCAAATTTTCATTTTATGAATTTACCTAGTCCCCAGTCATAAGAGATATTAGCGGGTTTTCTTGAAACTATCAATATACCTTCAGAGTTAGAGCAGTTCCATGATGAAGTAAAAATACATTAAAAAAAGTTCCAGCATAGTTCTATATGTAAGTCTAAATGGAGGGGGAGGGAGATTAGGAGAAGGGGAAACTGCAACAATTATTTTATGCGTGTGTTGTCTTTCAAAGTTCTGAGAATTACAAAGTGATATAGAACACACATGAGTGAAAGGGGTCTTATTCTAAGCAAATTATTAACTACTCCAGCAGACATATTAATTTAATAAGTTCTTCATTAAATTTTATAAGGGTACAGCTGAACAGAAGGCAGTAAATCCACCTCCCCTCTCCAGATTTAGGGAATTAAAATGTCAGGACCATCTCTAATTTGCAATGAATCACAAGACCCTCTTATTTTAGTGACCCGAAAGCCAAGCTAAATATGACCTCTGGCTGAATGTGTCTAAAAGAACTAAAACACTTGTGTTGATCTCTGATTTCACAGAATTAAATCACACTGTTGTGGTTTACAGCTGGGTAGCAAAATAAAGAAAATAAACTCTGTCTTAAGAAAAGAGCTGCACAAACCATAGCAATCACAAATTCTCCAGCAAGCTTTGGTGAAAAATAAAGACCAAAGTCAATGCTCACATGGTGAAAACCACAGTGAAGAGGTGCAGGGAGCTGGGAAGGGTTCTTTTTTGTTAAGTGTTTGAGGTTTTTTTACTTCTGGAGAAAGCCAGACCTGAACTGCCTTTTTCTGTTGGGCAAGGTAGTCAGAAGGAATCGTGGCACTCATTCCTCATGCTGGCATATCCCCAAAATATCATAGGGAATAACTTCAGTCAGCAGCATAAGGGCTGGAGAACCTGCTCTGTGTTCCACTCCAAAGCCTGGAAGCACTGTGCTCCCACATGGAGCCACCACTGCTCCTGGATCTGTGCAAAGCTGTGGCAGAAGGACACCTTTGCCTCCTCACTGCTCCCCCTGTGCCTTCCTGTTGCACGCTTCCCTTTCCCAACCACCCTGCCAGGCTCACTTGCTCCCTCTGACAAACAAATCCTCTTTGATATTGATGCAGATTGTGGCCAGATTAAGATTTGGGGCGTCTGTCTTGAGACTGGGAAATTGCCTGTTTAGCAAACATCTGGATTTCCATTGTCTGAGCAGCTTTCACTGCATACAGAGGCCCAGATTATCATCCTCCTCAGGAAGAGCAGGCACTACACTGAGATGTTCTCCATGTTGGTCAGGGACAAGATCCGCCTTCTGGGCATATAAGCAGGAGAGGATGGTCAGCTACTTGCATGTAGCCTGCAACTCCTGTCCCTGTGGCATCTCCAACATCACAGCTTCACCTTGGTGCTGCACAGAGAACAGCACTGTGCTGCACTTCCACCTCTCCTGCTGGCACTCCATTATTCCAGACTGCACTGGATTGCCCTTTTGAGTGCCAGGGTTAGATGGCCATTTCCAATATTTTCCAAAATTGCCAGTTTTTGTAACGTAGACCACTATTGGCTGAAGGGTGAAATTGGTGTCTTAGTATTGACTGGAATGCTATCAAAAGAAAAGCTCCACCTGAGCCAGCAATTAACCAACACTGTTACCAGCAATTGCAGAAATAAGATTTTGAGCAGTTAAACAGACCATGGAGATAAAACCGATCATCAGCATTAATCACTAATTACACTAGCACTGTACACACCTTACCTACTGCTCCTTATCCATCACCTGCTCCCACACAGTGAGCAGGCAACAGGCTGAGGCACAAAAGCAAATCTCAAACAACTTTTCCACAGAAAGAGCAGATTAAAGACAGGACCAGGAACATGTAGCTGCTTCCCCACATCCACATCAGAGCCCTCAGCCTGGGTTGTCTTCACCACCAGGCCAAGCACAAACAAAAATGAACTTAAGACACTTTTGTGATAGGAAGAGGACTGTAAATCTTCAGGTTGAAGTTCTGGCAATTTTCTCAAACACTAGATTTGCTTTAGAAAGGGAGCTTAAAATTGACTCAATTCCTCATCTTGTCATCAATGTACCAAAATATACAGAATAATAAGGCCTTTCCCATTGTTATTTATTAAGCAAAAAAAATAAAAAGTCAGAACACACTCCCCCAAAACAATACAGTTCATATATTTTCAGTCTCATATTTGCTATTTGGAGGCAACTGAAGAATTGAGGTGATTGGCTTGCCTTTGTTTTCCAGAATTAAAACTAAAGGAGTGAGACGTCACTTGAAGCACTTACTGACTGGAAAACTCAGAGAAATCTGATGAAATTTTACAGTTTAGACCTACCTATAAATATCTAAGAGATAAAAAATCTTGAGTATTTTTTTCTGGTATTTGCAAAACTTACAATATTCATTTCATAGAATACTCAGATATATTATGCCATCACAGTTATTTGGCTAACACTGAGTATATTAACATATAACACTAATAACTAGAAGCAGTGTTATTTTAAATGTCAGCCAAGAAAGACTTCTACTCCAAATAGAAATATCAAGAAAGGGTTCTTTATAAATTCTGTAACATCAAAATAGAAAAAAAATCAAATGTACTACTGTGATGCTAAATGAAATCTTCCCCTATCTGTTCTATTTTATGAGGCTAGAATAAAATTAATTACTCATGAAGAAGCAAAATTAAAGAGAAGAGAAGCAGCCATAAAGAGATGATATTCAAGCATTTATAAACCTAAATGTTTAAAAAACATCTAAAATAATTCAAATCCAAAATGGCCTTTGCACAAAAGCACAACTCTCTCTATTCCTGAACTAAGACAACCAGATACTTCCTAACAAAACATCTTGCCTTTAGGTAGCAAGAGCAAAGACAAAAAAACTATTTGCTATTTTCATGCTGGTTTATTTCCAGACGAGGATTTGTCAGGCCAGGATGTGACTGATCACACTAATGACACATCTTCTCACTGTGCTGAGAATACAAAACATTATCATCAGTATGCTGCTGAAATACATCAAATTTAGCCACACAAGGTGGACATGATTAAACTTCACTGAGAAAGGAGACAGCACTTTCTCTCCAACATCTCTTACCCACACTGGAATTTATTTACCATTTGCTACGTGCCAGAACAAAGAATGGAGGGGACTCAGGTGGCCAGGCAAATCACAATATCTCATGTGCTAGGGAGGGTGGTTAAATATAACTACAGCCAAGGGAATTTAATGCATTGTAGATTGCAGGGTATGACATCAAGATGGGCCCTTGAGTGAAAACTACTCAAGTATGCAGTTTGTAAGCCTTGGAAAGACACTGGGAGTGCAGGTTGTGTCTGTCATACTCTGAGGGGCTGCAGCAGCCGTGACAGCCCCAGGGACCAGCCAAGTGTTATGTCTCACGATGCAACATCATTCCAGAAAATGTCACTTGCACAGGGTGTCTTCTGGCAGATCAGATACCCTCCAGCTGCTCCAGTCCAATGGCAAGACCCAGGAACAGAAATCCTGTCCTGGATCTGACTAGTGCCAGGGTCTGTCTGTCTAGCGTGGATAGAAGCGGGGTCCATTTCAGCAGCTCTGAATACTTGTTTCCTAGCTGCTGAAGGAAATTTTGGATCCCTGCAAGCAGCTTGACACAGGACTGGGTGCCCTGACTGTCCAGTTAAGTGAGAGTCAGAGGAAGCCCATGTTGACCAAACTGCATTTATCTCCCTTCCTTAACTGCTTCTCTGACATCACACACTTATTTACACCCTGCATAAACACCCTTCCACCTGATGTCCCTGCTCTACTTGTAAAACTCAAGGTCCAAGAGCACTCAATGTAAAAAAGATCAGAGAGCAGATTTGGGGAAGGGCTGGGGCCAGAGGAGAGAGGTGAACCCTTATTGAGTTTTAAACCTTTTTACTTGCTTTGTATCTATTCTTAACTTACTAGATTACAAGTGCTCAGTAGCTGAATCAGTGTTTTTCCTTCCCTGTAAAGCATCACCTAGGGTTATGGTAGCATATGCAAGTTTAAAGTTTATAAATATAATCAGTTTCCATTATGTGACCAACTATCCTCAAGAGATGCTCACATCTCTGTGACATGTTTTGACTGAGACAATGCAAAGCATCTCAATGTAAATCCAAGTTCTACTTCTTTAAACCTTGCTCACATGAACATTTCTGAAAGATTTGTCAAATACGAGTATGGAAACAACCATAGCTGTTGCTTTGTCCTGTGAGCTCAGAGAAGAGGAAAAGTAACACATCTAAAAGTCCTAGGTGAAGAGAACAGTCATTCCAGTGCTCTGTGTTGGCTCTCTGTTAGATCCCCACATCATCATACCAAGTTTTCTACTGCATTTTCAGAAAAGTCCTGATGCTCTAAATGACTGTGCTAATCTTGATCATTCTTTTAAAGAGCAGAGCTAAAGCCCAAAAGCCATATGTGCAGTAACACCCACCCAGGACAGTCAGAGGAAAGAACCATTTAATTTAGATGTACGAAATGACAGCACTGTCAACAATACGAGGGTAACTTTACACAATGTACAAGTTAAGCTTAGGCTTCTCCCACCCCTTCACCCCTCTTCTTGACTTTTTAAGACTAAGTCCTACATATTATACGGAAGAAAGAAAAATGCCAGTTGAGGGGCAGGAATACGTTGCTGTGCCAATGCAGAATATCATCTCCTCCAGGATTTTTCCACCAGAAGATTTGTCTCAATTGCAAGAAAAAATGCATTCCCTCCTTTTCTTTTTCCTGCTCTTACACTGTAGATTGTTTGAAGACAAACCATAAAATGAACAACCACACCACATCAGAACAAAACAGGACACTCTCCAAATATTCTGGGTTTTAGTTGGGCTTGATTTATCAGGTTTGTCTCTATCTGATGGTAGAGAGATGACATATATCACAGGATATGGATTGTTCATAATGTGTTTGCAGAAAACATTTCTCTTAACAAATGTAATTTGTTCTGGTTTAGTCACACTTAATACTACCCATATCTGCTCTCTGGCTGATGAACTCGCACAAACAGGTTTGAGTTTAAGTGTTTCAGACTGTAAACTGAAAACTATCTAATGACGACTAATCTGCAGTATCACCTGAGAAATCACTGGTTTATTGATGTTCCAACAAATGCTGAATTAAAAGGAGTGCAGTCACTTACATGTACGTGAAATTTATCAAGTACTTGCATACTGCAGATCACTGATGAATCTGGAAGAAAAAACTTCTGGAGGAATGCATACCTGGCATTATATGTATATAAATATTCATTAATAGGAGGGCAGCTGCTACTTACTTGTAAGGTGCCACTTTGGAAATCACAGTCAAACATGTGACTAAAAAATGTTAAAATATCTGTACTAGGGTTTGGTAAACAAATTCCTGTAAGGGCATCACCCACATTGTGTCCTAAAGCTTCACTAATGGCAAGGCAATCCAGATAGCATTTGGATAGCCACTTAATCAAACAAGAGAAAATAAGAGAGCAGTGAGAATCATTTAGGTTGGAAATGACCTTTGAGATCATCAAGGCCAGCCTATGACCTGACATCACCTTGTCAACTAGACCATGGCACTGAGTGTCACCTTCAGTCATTTCCTTAACACCTCCAGGGACTGTGACTCCACCAACTCCCTGGGCAGTCCATTCCAATGCCCAATCACCCTGTGAAGAACTTTTTCCTAATGTCCAGCCTAAACCTCCCCTGGTGCAGCTTGAGACTGTTCTCATATCCTGTCACTGGTTGCCTGAGAGATGAGACCCACCTCCATCCAGATACAGCCTCCACTACTTTGTAGTAAACAGCTACTTGAATGGCTTTTAAAAACACTCTAATATTTTTACTAAGTTCTTCTAAAAGCAGAGGGAAGTGTTTTCACCAGCTTTATTTAAATAAAACATTCAAAGTGCAAGGGAACACTGGATAGAAGCTGAAACAGGCTATCTACCAATATCTGCTCCTCCTCAAGGTGCCCTGGGGATGTGTACATCCATGCAACTGATAGCCAGCTGCAAGCCGTGCCAGCTGGCCAGTGTTTCAGCCTGGCAGCACTTAAGGCAGTCCACTGCTGCATGGATGCCACATGCACTGCACATCACTGTCAAGGAGGCCAAAAGCCCCTTAACCAAAGGATTTGAAATTAGCTGGGACCAAGAAAGAAGGAAGAAAGGATAGCTGTTAAAATGTGTGCAAGGTCCCAGGAAGGATCAGAAGGTATAGCATTCTGTGCTGCTTCCTTGTAATAGCAAATGTTTACTTACACTGTCTGACACAAAACTGTCCTTAGAAAAGTCCTCAGAGCCCCAAAGAAACAAATTCTCTGAAAGACATCACTCTTTACAGCCATGGTGGAAACACAAGTGCCTACAGCAAGGCAGGATCCCAAGTAGCAGCTCTGAAGACCCCTGTCCCTGGGAATACACACAGAGGCATCACCAGCATTACTTGGCCTCTATCAGAACCAGCCCAAACTGAAGGGGAAAGGGGGCTTACTTTACTTTATTCCTTTTAATGAAAACAGCTTTTGTTCCAAGATCCACAGCAGGGTAAAACAAGATGGCTGTAAGCCACTCAAGGTGTTTGTGGGCAAGGGCACAGCCTCCAAGGCAGCCTTGCCAAACCAGGACTTTGGTCTCCTCTGCTGGAATGGGCTCCATGCCATAGCCTGTAAGTGTTGAGGACCTGACCTCACTGTGACCAGCTGTGTCTCCCTGCCCTGCCCTCCTGGACCATGCCATCAGACTGGTAAGGTTTGTTTGGACCTGTTCTTCAGGATACCCCAAGCACCCTCATCAGTGTCAGCCTCTTATTATCCTCCAGCACCCGAGTCATCAGCTGGGGCAAGTGTAGCCACAGAGCAGCTGGTCATCCCTGCTTTAGGCTATGTTGTGAAATGGGACAGGCACTCTGCTCTACAGGCTGAAGAGGACACCTCATTTAGGGAAACAGCATTCCAGAATAAGAATTAAATGTAGTCTGTCGTGGGAGGAGAACATGAAGAGATAGCATCTTTGGAGTAAGACAACAAGATTTCATTCTCACTATCTAGTAAGAAACCAGTAAACAGGAGGACAAAAGTCAGTTGGGTTGAGATGTCTAATTAGTTCATGAAGCATTTTACTGGAAGAATAATTTTATAGGTGTAGCAAAGCAAGAGGCACTAATTAGTTGCAACGCATTAAGTGTAAGTTGTTTAGTAATTTAGGAAAAATGAATGCGGACATGGCAACGTTGGTACAGACAAGAATTCCACGTAGCTGAGTGTTACATTTCCAACAGCAGCCAGTCTGCTCAAGCAGCAGAGGAGTAATTTGCAATTCAGTCCTGACCCATGGGGACAGGCAGGCAGACCATGCATTCCAACTCTTCTGAAAGAAATCTTAAAAGACAAAAATAATGAATGCCTTCACTACAAATGACCAGGTGAGACAATTAGCATCTGTCTCCACCCATGACCTATTAAAACTTCATGTCCCATGTTTAGAAAGCATTGCTATCCTAGGTAGAGAGCTTGTGGATATATGAATCAACTGTGTTCACATTCTCATCTTCTATATTTCTGCTAATACTTATGCAGAAGTAAGCTAAGTCATACTTACCTCTTTGTAAAATATATCCTTCTTAGGCAAACACAAACAAACAAACATCCCAAGTAAGATATTACTGACAAGATTTTAATTGCATGATATTTTAAAAATTTTCTCTTTACCCAGGGTAAGTTCGTTGAGGGGAAGTGAGTTCAGAAACTATTGCACATACTAGGATAGAAAAGGGACTTAAAGCAAAGACAAAATAAAGCCCTAGCATGGAATCAGGTTCTGTGAACAAGACCACCAAAGCGTGCAGAACTGGCATCTTTCACTTCAGCTGGAAGGCTGGAAAACTGTAGATATTCTCTACCTTTCTGCTTTTAATCCTATCCATGAAACACAAGTACCCTCAGAGAAACCATATGTAATTTAGCTAATCCTTTTTCAATTACACAAGGCAGTGGTTATAGGCAAAGGTTTTCTAGAATAGCAACTTTCAGAGAAATGTCACAGTGACATTAAATCAGACTCATCCCCTACAACTGTCTGCCAGGGCTTTTGAAGCCTTTATGGCAGTACTATACAGAGATCCACCACAAACCCAGTGTAAGGCAAGACAGCAACGCACCATTTTATGTGGTGGTAATTGTAGAGCAAATGGTTCCCAATGAAAGCAGGCACCAAATTCTGGGAAAGTCTGGACCTGGAATTTGCAGCTCAGTTACGGCTTAACTTATAGTAGTTAACACAAGCATAAAAGTCACATGAGAAACAGGGTTTCCTTCTCGCAGTCCACTGGTGAGGCTGCCTACAAAAAGAAAACTAAAAAATCTGAAAACGTCACAAAAGTAAATTCTTTTCTTTGTACTGAATGGACATGCTGTACTCCCACTCCTTTACAAAGGAAGTTAAGAGCTTCTTTGTGTCAAGCCTACTCTCTCTTTCTCAACAAAATACAAATGAAAGAGCCATGTGAATTATTAACAGATGACAACAGAGAGCTAGCCAGGTATTTCAAACACTTGTGTCTCTTCTTCCTACATGAATTCCTCAACAGTACATGCAAAGTAAGTCTTCTTACTACTTCCATCATTTAAATCCATAATTAGAGCTGATTAAATAACTTGTTGAGAAGTAAAGGCTTTATTTACATTCCTTTCTTTCTCCTTTCTTTCCCTGGGAGAGTATTTGACCTGACTGTCGGTGACAGGGGGGCTTCATGCCTTGCTCTGAAAAGCACTTGGTGAATCAAGTGAGAGTTTTTCCCCTCTTAGTGTCTTTTCAGTACCGCAAGCTCATGCAGAACATCATGCAATCCAGTGGAAACAGACACCATTTATTTCTGAACTGGAATAGACATGTAATGGGGAAATCTGAAAACAGACTAAAGCTTTAGTCACATTACAATGTTAACCATCATCTCGTGGTGAAAGCAAGTCTTGTTTATTATAAACACTTTGGATGATCCCTTGTCCCCAAACTCCCCCTCCCCAATTCTCCCCCCACCAAACAAAGAGGTGAACAGGACACCACCACATGAATCTAACACCATTGCTTGACAGCATGCTTGCTATTTACACATAAGTACAAACTTAACACTGCTTCAGTCCATTCACATTTAACTCAAATAAATTCTGAATTTGTCAAAGAATCCCTGCAAATCAAATGCAACAAATAAAAATGAAATTATACTGAGTTAGTATCAGTGCAACTGAAAGATTTTTGAGAACTGACATAGGAAAACCTTTCAAAATTAAAACTACAGTAGTAAGATTTAAAATAACAGACTTTTTGACAACTTTGAAAAATAATCCAGATGACCCTAAAAAAGCATGTATTTTTCTATTTACTTCAAAATTTAAATCCATAAATTCTAAACTTTCATCAGGCAAAAGGACCATTTCAAGAGGTATGGTAAAGCACAGCATCTGACATAACATAAATGGGGGAGTAAAATTTCCCACAGTGGAGCAGAAACCCCCAAGTGATGCCTCAGGGGATTACCTGCAAAAACATTAACCAGAATAACCTCTTTGGTTTAAATTTGACTGTGTTTCACACATACACTGTTTATTCTAACTGCCATAAAAATGGACAAAAGCAGCACATACATTAGCAGCAGCTCCTACTTCAAAACAAGAAGCACAGCACATTCCCCCCTCAGCCAGCCCCCCGCTGAAAGTGTTCCAGACTAAGCCACAAAAACTTAACAGTGAGCTTTTGAATGACAGGACATTGTGTGCTCCATCAGTCAAGTACTTACAAGGTTTCTTAAACAAATTGATCATGCCTACAATTTCAGACGAAGTCAGAGAAACTTCAGACTTGATCTTCTCTGAGGAAGAAACAGAAGCCGTGAAATCACCAAAGAGAAGGACTTTTTTGGCTTTTTTTTTGTTGTGATTTTAAAGAGAACTCTGAAGAACATATTGAAATGCGATAGGAAGCTTGTAGGAACAGCCTTACAAATTAAGCTGGGCATGTATTTCAGCACTCTGTTCTTATTTAGTACTTTCTCTGTGGAAAATGCTAAGGGAGGTTTTAACTAGCAACAGCCAAGGTGATTTCAGATTGATAGATAAGACCTCCCAGCTCATCTTTCATTTATTACATTAGTTTATACAACTACTTTTTGCTCAGTCTTCCCCAACCACAAAGCCAAAAATAGCCTTACCTTTCCCACAAGGGCGATAAGGTGTATCGGGAATATTAGGCAACTCTTTATAGGTGCTATGAATAACAGAAGTGGTTTTTTAAAAAGGAAGGAAAATCCTGATATTATACTATCCATGTTTTTATCTTTACAAGAACAGTTTAATCACAATATCTACCATGGCATGTGGAGGCTGCATTTCCCAAGAAAATTCATGCAAGGCACTAGTATTTCCTGAAGCATCCTATAGTACCATGAAAGGGAGAGAAGCATTAAGCAGTCTATATTATTCATCATGAAAGAAGCAACAATGATGCAAATTCCTCTTAGAAAACAATCAAGTTTTGAATATAAATCCTAAAAGGGCTTCATTATGCAGTTCTCAGTCAACACTGGCTGAGCCAAATCCTACTACAGTACTTCTCTGTGCTCTGGATGAAACTTCCCATGGCTCCAGTAGCTCCTGTCACAGAGGTGCCAGTCTTCCACAAACAGGTCTTAGCAACCAGGATTTAAGGGAAAATATACCCAGTAAAGCTAGGCTCCCAGATCTGTATTTCAGCAGAGAAATGGGAGATCTAATTTTGAAATCTCCTAGGAACCAGGTATCTTATCATGCAGTAAAATCCTCTACAGGAAATTAATATTTTAGTGAAGCCTTTTCAATTCTTGCATGGTGTTTGTCCAAAATCATGTCTTACAAGTTTTACCCAAAGACCAGCAACAAGTTACTAAGCTTAGGCCTTCACATTCCAAAGATGTTTAGACCAAAAAGTGTTTTTCAGAAAATATTAGATCTAGACAAGGATTGTGCTTTCTCAATGTGAAACCAAAGTTTATGGTTATCTTCTAATTTCAACAGAGGTCCTTGGCATTTTCATATCAATTGCAGAGACTCTTGAAGTAAGATAAAGCCTTTACAGGGAAGAATTTTAATTAATCTATTGTACGCAGCACATTTAATAGTATCTGATTTCTCAAATCTCCCTCTGTGTCAATTAAAAACAGTATATGTAGAGAAACATTGAAGAATCCCAGGCTTCTTAGCAGTTCCTTTTTTTCTAAGCACTGGAAATACAGACATACAGAATAATTCCCCTAAACACAGACAAATGGGATCGAACTGGAAATGAGAAAAGAAAAAATGAAGAGCTTGAGAGTAATATCCCCCTGTTGCTTTCTCCTCTGAGGTATCTAATACAGATTTGTTTTGGTAGCTGTATCAAGATTTATGTGTAATAATGACTTCAGCAACCTCTTTCTTTAGGGACACATTTTATTTCACTCATTAAACATTCTGAGGAACCACGAGAATGACTTTCACCCAATTTAATTTTTAATTAAAAAGAGCGTAAAAAAAAAAGAAAAATAGAAAGATGAGATAGCTCTGGTCTGACAAAATGCATGACTTTTTGACCCATCTATAAGGGCTACTTTCCTTACTCCAACAGCTGACAGACCAACATTCTCTGCAGCAAATAAGAGACTTCACTTCACCCAGCCCCCTCAAGCCTTCCTCCCACAGCACAACACTGGATCTAGCATACCTCCAAATAGCCACCAAGCCAGGATTAATTAAGACCATGAGAGCTTACAACAGGGCTCAGGACCATGAGAAAGGCTACACAGGTACCTGAGCAAACACTCTCTGGACTCAGGTGTGGTCACTGCCCTGAGCACATTCTGTAGCTGTTCAGGTCCTTTGCACTTCAAACCCCATGACTAAGGTTCACCTTGGAGACCAACAGATGAATATTACAATACTGAAAAGCATAGGTGTTGAGAGGTACGTCTCTTAGAGGGACTACCTAATCTAGCGTCAAAGTTGGAGGTGCATGAATGACCACAAAACAGCCTCCCAGCTGAGGGCAATTAGTAGTGTTTAATCATCACACAAGGTTATCAAAGGACTTTTTGTAACAGCAGCAAAGAAGCAGCATCACTCAGACAACAGACATGAAGATAAGTGGTGGACAATCAGGTAATGAAGAGGGAGAAGCCACTCTCCCTATAATTTCCTAATATCAGCTTTATCTCAGTCACACCCAAACTGCCTGCTACCAGTGTCACAGCCTTTCTCTGTTTAAGCAGGAATGAAAATTGAAACACAAGTTTTTGTTACACAACAAAACATTAAATGAAAGAGGATTAAAAGGCGAAGTGACAATATCAAGCTCAATGCAAAGTTTAAAGAGAAAAAGTGTTTTCCTTCAATTTTCTTACATGAAAATAGGTTTTAATAGCTGAAAAACATAATGCAATAGACATTTAAAAGGTCTTCATTTTTCCCCCAACAACTTCTGTTCATGTAAATCTCCTAAAAAATTCAGGCACATAGTGTGTTTTGCTTTTACGTCATCTTATGCAGACTGCAATTAAATCATTTACATCACTGAATTGGTAGAAATGCCATGCATGATGCCAAACTGAAATTTTTGCTTCCTCTTGCCAGCTTAGTTAATTTCAAATTTCATCTTGACTTATTTTTGATGCAACAGGAAATGGAGGCAGTGGGACTTCTAAAGGTTTGTTATATATACAATTGTAGATATGGAGGTTATTAATGCAAGCATAGATTTGGCATAGGCACTAAACCTTTGAGTCAGGAAGGACACTTGGTCAGAAAACTTACCTGCTTGTTAAAAACCCCACAGAACACCAACTCACTCAAGTGCTCCAAAGCTACATGCAACCAGCGAAGAATATTGAAGCTAGTAAAAGAAATCAAGAGAGAGTGGCAGAGAATGAAACCAGGCAAAAACCACTGGAGCCAGGAAGCCTCTGATGAGTGGTTAATGATACAAAAGATGGGATGCATTCTTTAGAGAAACATGTCCCACAGGAACTACTCAGTAGGTGACAGAGAGTTCACAAACAACATAGTTGGAATCTTGTCTCGCATGTGCCCCTTAAATGTTGGAGGTCCAAACGGAAAAACTTTCAAGTTAGCATAAAAAAAACCTGTCAATATATGGAATTTCAGTGTAGTCATCTATTTCTAATCTGCTTCTTCAAACAAGCTGTACTAAATATGACCCACAAGGCTGCCTGGAGCCCATTGAGTGAGCTTTGAGAAATACTTTTTTTGTTTCCTTGAAAGTGGACAGGTGCCCCACTTCCAGATGAACAGTCCCAACAGCATAGTTCTCAGCAAAAGCAAAAACAGAAAGGGTTGAAGGGAGCAGCATCTCCCTGGAGATGTGCACCTCTGCCCTGGAGCAAGCACAGATTGCAGAGTGCATGGTAGCACTCCCCATGACATGCTCTTCGAAGGCAGACAGGGAATACCATTTGCCAGAGTTTTCAACACAACTCTTCTCTGAAGTGCTGACTTTGTGCAAGCAAAGGCAAAATGGTAATTTTTTAAATGTCTTTACCAGATGTCTCAGTTGGAATGAAGCATGTCTTGCATTAATCAACATCCTTCCATCAAAGTAAAACCAGGTAAGTATTGCTTCTTATCTTATTAAGCCACAAACCCTGTTTAATATTGCTCTATTATTGTCTTATCTATGAGCAGCTAAATTTCCGCCAGGTTGGTTCAACTAACTGACTTATGTTGCCATGATTCTGACATTTCAAAAAAATCTGTTACACAACCAGAGCAGAAATAAAAACACTTGAGCAGCTGAAAGACTAGAGCTGAATAAGGAGTGCTACAAAACATTTAGGAACAGATTTAGGAATAATGAGGTCACCTCACACCTCAACACACATGAAGTTATTCCGTTCACTCAAATAACTTCACGTTTGGTAGTAGTCACAGCACAAAATACCACACCATTTTAAAGAGACAGAAGCATTTTCAGTGCTTTGGCTAATTACAAAATAATTAACACAAAACCATACCATCATGTGTTCCCCGTCCAGGTTTCTCCTGGCTTGACAGATGAAGAGAGAATTAAGAAGGGTGAAAAATGTTCCCTCCCTCCCCACTTCCCCCAGGTGAGACACCCCTAATCTGGGCATGTGTGGTTGCAGCTCCAGAGCATCAAGCAATCGTGGCATTTAGGGTGCTTCAGCAGCATCTTGTGCCAGCTCGAGCACTCGGGTATTGCTGTGGTGGCAGCATGAAAGATCTCCTTCTCACCAGGTATTTTGGCTTTTCAGCCTTTCTTATTCTGGATTTCGGCAGTTTGTTCTTTGTTTAGAAAGGGAGAAACATACTATTAGCTCCCCTCCAAACTGGCAAGTAACACAAGGTAAAATTCAGAGCCACAAGGTCTGGCAGTGCTAGTGTTAGGGGTTCCCTGGCAGTGCAGAGGAGGTGAGGAGCAGTGGGAGGCAGGAAGGCAAGGAGGCCCATGTTCAAGTGACCAAAGATGAATGAACAACCAAGACAGTGAGGGATCCACATGAGATTAAACCAGTTTGACTCTTCATTGGATTGGTGGTATCTGTGCAGCCAAGAGCTGGGTTGTTTGTGTTTTGGAATTTTTTAAAAAGCAAACCCAGAGACTACGCTTTTTTTTTGATATAGAGAGGAGTGCAGCAGTCTATATCTAATAAAAGAAAGTTCTAGATGTCAAAATTGTTCAAAAAGCATGACTACCTACTGAGATAAAGCATGATAGTGCTATCCCTAAAAGGGAGCTGGTATCTAAGCAGATACAGATTGGAATCACTGACTCATCCATCCTGGGCCTTTAAGGCAAATGGATGAAGGGCTGACAGAAGGAAGAGAGGGGGGAGGAAAATAAGGAGGCATAGGGAATTTAAACAATATGAGCTACATGTGAATCCCAAACAAAGATTAAAATCACTGCCTAATGGATTTTGGGACTTCTGAAGTCACGGTCATGAAATTAGCAGAAAACTGGCAGTTCACGATGTATGATGACTTTTATGAGGACAACTTTCAGCAGTATTTTAACTTTTAAGAACTACCATTGCATAGTTCTCCCAAGCATCTTAAAACATAAGGAGAAATTGGCATAGTTCTTCCAAGCTTCCTAAAAACATAAGGAGAAACTGACATTTACTGGAAGTATCTAAAAATCACCACTCCCATCTCATAATTAACTCAACCATCTATTTTAATAGAAACAAAAAGTCTTTACCAAATTTCTACTGTTTATACATCCTGCTGACTCCAACACAGACAAGCACTCCTAAGGAAGGCGAATAGCCTGGGTATTTTCTGCTGCAGTCATGTGATAAACATCATAGGTGGAATGATCTAGGATGATCATGTTCATCTAGCTTTTAGTTGGTTGATATAGATTACAAATCTTTAAAACCAGAGATAGCATTGTTAACTTCTGCTTCTGTAACTAGTTCTCAACATAGGTCAGATTTCTTTACAGATCAAGAGGCATTTCAGTCTTCTTAGGAAATGTTTTATGCTTTTTAGAATTACGGTTTCCATAAGAAAGTTCAGTATCCCTTCATTCATACATATTCTTACAGTCCCTCAACGGACTGAATTGCAGGTTTTCCATTTATAACTTCATATAGACATCACAGAGGCTATATAAATTCCCCTTATGCACCTAATATGAATTACAAGTAATTAAGCTATTGAGGATGAGGATTGCCTTTCATTCTTTCAAAAACTATTATCAGGCCTGTTAACTCTTAAATTGCTGGGCCAGTTCCCATGGAAAAGTCCAAGTATCCATGAGGGCAGCCTATTTAATTGTTTCAGCAGAAGTAAAATATACAGATGGTATGATTTTCACTAACAATTTCTGAAACTAAGACACCAAAACCCCAACTGAAGGATTCAAGCAACTTCCTGAACTGAAACCTAAAAGAGTTATGTTGTTCATGATCTAGTTTTCCATAATTCCTTCCTATATTTCTATCACTGGAGATTTCCATATTGCAGCTTTCTTTTTTATACCTTAGCAGAGGAATTCCAGTAAGTTTGGGAATAGAAAAGATTACATATCAAATCCTTAAAGATTGTTTTCTCTTTCAGTACTAAACTTTAATTTTTGAAATGAGACTACAGAAGAATGAAATGAGTAGGGTTATTTAGGAGTCTCTGAGTGTTTTCTACAACCAAATGTTGCCAGACGAAGGTTAGATTCAGTATCAGGAAAAGTTTCTAAACAGAGGATATTAAACAACTGGACACATACATGAAGTGCAGATACATTCACCTTAACAAGGGACTCAGGAATACAAGGAAATTAACAGTTCTACACTTAAAAGAGGAAGACAGTATAAACTGAATACCATATTGCTTCTTAGAGACAGTTTCTAGGACCTTCTTGTTCAAATACCGGAATTAAGATGATTATTGTTACAGCTTGAAATAATGAGAAAGAAAAGAAAAAAAGAAAGGGAAATAAGGAAGAAAACACTAAATCAATCCCTGCTGTAAAAGCCCATAACTCAGAATTCCTATACAAACACTTGGGTCTTGCTATCCCAAGTGTTCAGATATGCTCCAGATTATGTAAGACACTGGGTGACCTACTTGCAGTGAGAAGGAAGTGCAAGACCAGCCTGGTCAGATCTACATTTGTCAGACACAAGCGGATTCAGACATAAGCAGATCCCTTACAGTAATTTATGAAGAAGGAAAAGGTTTCCTCTGAAAATAAACTGAACATGTGTTCTGTCTCTTTATTTTACAAGTAAAAACCCAGTTTATTTTTACAGTACCTGAATCATCAGTACCCAGTACCTCAGACTGAAAATTTTGGTTACTATCACTTTCAGCTGCAGCCATGTTTTTTTGTGGGTGTTTTTGGTTTGGGTTTGTTTTTTTGTTTTTTGGTTTTTTTCAAATGTTACTGAAACAAGAAATACAGCACAACACATTTATATAACGATTGAGATTTTGGAATCAAACACAAGGTAAATTCTCCCTTATCTTTAAATCATGCACTAAAGTGTCTTATATTTTAGGCTGTTTTGGAACTATGGAGTAGAAGCTTTGTGAGGATACAATAGTCATTACATTACATTAGAGGTCTTTAATATGTGAAAATTATAGCCGTGCTTCGTAACAAATACCAGTAAATCAAACCTCCAAGGAATGGCAGAAGTCTGTAATAAGAAAGTCACATTGTACAGGACATATTTTTCTTCTTACTGTCTGCATTCCTTCCTCTGATCACTAATGGAAACTAAGAACATTATAAATTTATTTAGTAAACACTTTAAATTATAAATAGTATTTCTATTTAACACAATAAACAACTAGTGCCATACATGAACACTATATTAGATAACTTAACAGTATTAAACAGTATTATAGTATAAGCCCTGTATTAGTTACCTGAATGCTGCAGAAGCACAAGAATTTACAAGAGATCCTTTTCTTCAGATAACATTATCTAGTTGCGTGTTTTCTTATTCTAAATTTCACCAAAGAACAACTACATTAATAGGCTCAATAAAGTATACTTTTACTACCTATGTTACATAGGAGAATTACAATGTCACATTGTATCTTCTAGATCTGGAAATACGACAGCTATTAATAATTACAGCATTTATGCTTCTGTAAAATATAGTCAGATTAAAATAACAGTTTAAAAGTCCTTGAAGAGCTTTTCTAGGGAAATTTGCCTATGGTTTATGTATCTCCTGTACTCTTGCTTCATCTGCAGAACCACTCTTTGGTTTTGGGAAGAAGTCTCACTTTTAGACAACAATATATGCAATACAGAAACTAAGTAAGACACAAACCAGCACTATATGACATTGTTTTAGCCTGAGTTTTATCAAAAAATATTAGTCACGTCAGCAGGATCCTGCGGTGGGATAAATTATCCAACAATGACAGGAGACTTTGGCTCCCCCTCTGACCTAATGATAGAGACGATGGAGCTGAAGAAGGACCTTGTCTTGAAGACACCGCTGTCTACTCCCTGTTCACAACATTACAGATCTCCAAGAAGCTTTTTAAAAGCTGCCTAAGTCTCTGAGCTGCATTTCAGCTGAGAGATTCATTTGGATGGAGTGGAGTAAGGTCACAGGGAATTTTAAGTCTTTGAATACAGACCAGATAGTCAGACCACTGCCATAACAGCATTTAATGTGACATTTCATAATTAGCTCTCACAAATACTTGGGTTTCTTTTCTGTTTAGAATTTCCTGAAGAACTTTACTTCTCTCCAACCACTGAAGCCCAGGGTTATAGTGAGCTTTCGTCTCAAGAAAGCACTAAATCATATTAAAATTAAGCATGTGTCTTTTCCTGAAATTTCTAAGATTATTTAGCCACTGCCGGATGCCTAAGGCAGGACATCATAAACACATATATCACATTAGCAAAGTCAAATCAGGATTTGTGTCAATTTTTCCTGTCCTAATCCTACAAACCTGAATTCCTAAGTACTCTTAAGATGCAAATTTGAACTTTGAAACTGTAATGTGGGAGCAGCAATGAAAAAAATATAACCATAGGGAATACTTTAATTGACCCAGTTCTAAAAGTAGTAGAGGAAGCATAAATCACCTTTTGCCCTCAGATATTTTTTCCTACAGTACTCTTCATTGATATTCTCTCAGAATTCAGCATAAAAGAAATTGAAACAATGTAGTCTACAGAATTACTAAACCTGAATCTATTGTCATCAGCCAGATCACAAAAATAACAACCAAACCAGAAACTAATCCTAATTTTGCAAACATGATTCCTGGCCTTGTGAAAATATTGGCTTGTCAAAAGAAATTCAGAACACGTTGAAAAAACTCAAGAATAATCAAGTTTCACAGTTTGGACCCCATTTTAAGATATAAGCTGCTCCAAAGTACTTCTGGTGAGCATGGAAATCTTGTTTAGAATTAGTCAATCTAATTAGGAAAAAGTAATTTCAATTCCAATTATAACTTGGTGACTAAAAGAAAGAAACAGATTTAATTAGAATCAAGCTATACTATTGCAATCAAACCACTTCACAAGAATTAGATCTGCCTTAGAACATATTATATTCATTTTCCTAAAGCTCTTATTCTGTATTAAGCAAAAAATGTTCAAAAACATACAGGCATTTAGAGGCTGAATATAAATACTGCTCTGATTTCAACATAAATAAAACATCCATATAATCCAAAAGAAGTAAAAGCAGAAAAAACTATTGGAAAATTATCAAGACAAGTTCTTGCATATTGGGCAGCTTCTTTGAGGAGCAGAACCAGTTCTGTTATATATTGGGAGGATAAAGGAACATGAAAAAATGTGACATGTCAACTTCTTTTGTTCATTGTTGTTCTATTTAGAGTTATCATACCGTTATTTCAAACAGAGTTGATCAGCTATATCCCTGCCCTTCAGCGTGATGGTACCACCATTCAGAGGAAATTTCTGTAGAAGGAGCTTGTGCCTTTTGCTTCACTCTCCCCAGGCTCTCTGGAAGATCCCAAAATTGTCAGGTGTAGCTTCCATATTATAACAGATCTGCTTGCTGCCCTCCCACTTTCCTGCTGGTAATAGTTAAAAAAGGCCAAATCTCTCAACCTCCAAAACCTGACTGGTTGCCAGCTTGGTAAATATTAGGCATGGATCTCACAACTCTTATCAAGAGAAGGACTAGGTGCCTAGACTCAGAAGGTGGTAACCTCCAATTCCCTGATGGCCACAGAGGGAAATACCCCCAAACAGGAGATTTCCCAAATGGTATATGAAACAAGTACTGGGTATTTACAGTGTAGGTTTCAGATCATCAAAATCTTGAGCATTTTTACTGTAATTATTGCTCTATGACCATCAGCAGATGAATGTAACCACCCCAGTTTTCAACTCCTGCTGCAATGTTCTGCAGATGGTGTGATGTGCTGCACTTACTAATTAATTGCATATCAGAAAATACTTTCCATGGAACTGTGAACATAATTTCAGATTGAATCCTGAGATTCCGACTCTCAGGCCATCATCTTGGTTGTTCTTCTCAGGTCATGGAGGCAACAAAGGCATTGATTGTTTCTAAGTGTAACACTGGGGAGGGCCACAAGGCAGACAGGTGTGGCTACGGTAAGCACAGGTGAGTTTTTTAGAGGAGTTTTCCACGTGGTGTAAGGATGGAGCTATCCAGCTGAGCTCCACTACCCCAGGTCCCAGTCCTGCACGGCCAGAGACACCAGGTGAACAAACCATGGACTGAATAACCAACTTTCTCAGGTGTGTGGGGTCATTCCCTTACTGGGCTAGAATGAGGCCGTGACACTGTTCTGCACAAAAACAAGCGAAGGCTGAATTGCAGAAGAGCATGAAGTCAGAGTCCATTTACGGTGAAAGACTTCCTGGCTGGTTTTGTGATTTTAAATTTGAGAAGACAACCAATTTGTTCACATTAATATGTAGAGGGTTCTAAAATCAAGGGACTTTTCCTGTCAAGGCTTATCACTAAAATTCATTGCAAGGATAAGAGAAGTCTAAAAATCTAGAAAATTAATCATGAACAAATTCTACAATATAATGTTGACTAAACCAAGGTCTCTGTCTTCTTGGCAGGACCTCTTCTTCATTAAAATAGGAAATAGATTATTTGCATAGCTAGTTACTGAATAGTGACTCATTTCAGAAAATCTTTATTGTTTGTACTTCCTCTGAAGTGACTGAAAGGACACAATCAAATGTATCCATAGTCATCAGGTGTTGTAAGAAAGAAATCTGAATTGAGCAAATATAAAGAACAGGAGAAGTAAAATCAGGAGAACAAGAAATTGCAGAATAAAGGGGGAAAAACTTTGGACGACACAAATGAAATTAAAAAACTTTAATAGAATATAGAAGAACAAGGATTACCTGTTCTTCCACTTTTTTGAAGAATGAAAAAATAAAAAAGCTTTAAAGGAAAATGCCTTAAAGGAAAACTGAAGTCTCTGGAGAAGCTGGGTAGGATCACCAGTAAATATGATTCTGAAGCCATAAGCATTTTAGCTTAGAAAATGTGAAATGGTAGAATGGACTAGAAAAAAATTGCCTGCATTAGAAAAAAACCAAAATATTAGACTTCGATAAACTTGTTCAAAAATTGACTAACACTACATTCACAAATGATTTAAAGAGAATCTCATGGATTAAGCAAAACCTCTACTAACAGTGCAAATTATTTCTAAAAAAGGTTTGGATTTCTTCTGCAGTAAAAAGCAGAATATTCTAACAACAGGATATGTGGGTGGGTTATGAAAGAACACTTGGTACACTGTCAGAAAAAACAACCTAGCTTTAATTCTCTTGGAAGAAATATTATATGCAAATTCTATGCAGAAATACATATCTTGCATATTTTATTTATGAAATTTATTTTAGTCAATCTGGAGATGATATTGTACCTGACCACCCTCATAGACTGTTCTTTGAACATGTGTATTCTAAGCCAATGGGTATTGTATCTTTCTTGGCAAAATATAAAATGTGCTATTTGAAAAAGGCTGTATTGCTTGCAAAAATTAAGTCTATTCAAAGGAAACAGAAGATAGCTCAGAATCTGTAATCCTTACATACAAATGGCACAGAAATATGAGATTAGAGAGAGCAGGTAGGAAGCACCCTGCACTCACAGAGCATTTTCCATTGGTGGTGGCACACTTGTTACCTTTCTTCTCTGAAGAAATAAGAGCATGTCCTGCCCATAATACATTAACAAACACCATCTCACAAACAGGTATTTCACAAACACGATTGTACCCTCAGCTGAGGTGTAGTAGGTTTTTATGGTAGAAAAATGTCAAAATCACTATGACTGTCTCAAGAAAACAGAACTTTTTTTTGTTTTAGCAGCAAGCCAGTGTATTTCAGATGATCATTTCAGAAGAGTTGTCGAAGACATCTGCTTGTCATTTATTCTCTTACCACATAACACACCAGCCAAATGTACATTTTGGCAAGACAGTCACAAGTCAGGACTTTTAGGTAACCAATAGTCTCTTCAATTTACCAGGTGATATGGGTTAGACAGCACAGATTCTCTAAAACCACAACAATAACTTCAAACAGCAGAATCACATTGCTTTGTGCAAAAGGAAAGACAACATTTCTACTTTAGAGAGACTCCAAATCAAAATGTATAGATATGTGGTGTAGAGTAGGGCATTCACAAATGTGATGAACACATCTGTCCTGGAACCACATGACAGAATGGCTGCTATAGAAAGGAATTATCAATTGTCATTCAGAATTTCAACATTTTCCCCAGAACAAAAAAAGAAAAAGGGGGGGAAAAAGAAAATCTCAATGGAAAAAATCCTCTGCTGCCATCACTCCACTTTCAGAGGAAACATGCAGAGTACAGTATGTTTTAACTGTTTCCAGCTTCTTCCAATACTTTTTAGAACTGAAGCATCTAAGGAAGTAGAGTTGTAAATATTTTACAAATAACCAGTGAATCCAAAACCCAGCAGAAAGGGAAATAGTGCTGATCTGTTTTGATAAAAGCACAAATGGCAGAACTACTCCTTAGCACTAATTCCCAGCAGCAGCATTCTACAAACACCCTGGTATGTCTTTGCAAAATAAGAATTGCATGGTAGACTGGAGACTACTTTGCATGGCTAAGAATAACTTCGGTGTTTGACATGAAAGATAATATTTTCTGGTTTTCACTGTATTTTTTTCCCAAAATACACACTAAAGCTACAAAACAAATAAGCTCAGGAACACACTCATTACATTCTTC
This sequence comes from Pachycephala philippinensis, assembly GCA_013397055.1. NCBI lineage: Eukaryota > Metazoa > Chordata > Aves > Passeriformes > Pachycephala > Pachycephala philippinensis. Next base: position 646,141 of record VWZT01012036.1, read on the forward strand.
CTTTCATACAAAAAGAATCCATTTTTCTCAGTTAGAATATGCAGGTTAAATAAATATTTTAGTGTTCAATTATCACCCAAATTTTCACTTCTGCCTTCATCATAATGAATTGTTAAATGAAGACACCACTTCCAGTGTTAAAGGATCAGCAGAAAAATCTTTCTTACCTTTTTATAAGGTGGGGCGTGGTATTTTCTACTTTCACACAGTCTTGCACTCTCTCTGAAATGGGTGTTTTTCTCTAATATAAGTGATCAGAAGTCAGGATACGCAGCGAGGGCCCAGTGGTTAACATTCTCCTCCCAGACTGCCTAGGTATAAGTGGAAAAGAAAGAATTTTAGTCCAACTTTTCTAGGCTAACCTAAGAGTGCAGTGTTTTCGTTTTCACTCTTTTGAAGGGTGCTTATAAGCTGAGTAATTCCTGCCTGCCACATCCCTTGTAAATGTTTTGGGATGTTTACTGTCTAAAGATAAAAAAAGAGAAAGAAAGAAAGAAAAGATATTGCAACCTGAGAAATTTTTCATTCGCTTCGGATTTCCCTCTGAGACTTCCATACAAAATGGTCTTTCTTTCCTCTTTGACTAGTGAAATGGCAACACTTTTTTATTTTTCCTTCCAGTCACATCCTGCAGTTCTAAATCAACTATATCTCAAGAAAAATATGTCACTGGTTTTACTGAAGTTTGGCTGAAATAAAAATGTTGTATACAACTCTAGTTTCTCAAAATGAAAAACTGGTAACTTTTAAAAACTAAAATGTGAGCTTATCATATCTTTGGATTTCCTTCTACTAGAGTATTGAGAAATAAGTTTTAACTATTTTTCTGGTAAAAATAACTAAATGCCTTTTTAAAATTAAAAACATATCAACTGCAAAAAACTTAAAGTAATATGTTTGAATACACTGCAAAAACAGAAAAAATTTAAACAGGTGAAAGCAACCTGCAAAATTGAACAAAGCAGCTACTTTTTAAACAGACATTTTTCTTCTGGTTTCACTAGTTTCAAGCTTTACTTTGAAAAATTTAACTGTAATTTTGTGATTTTGACCTTGTATGATTCATAATTTTCCTCAAAAGTTTTTTACTCTTTTCAGGGATTCTCATGTTTCCTTTTACATATAACTAGAAGGATCAGAGAGGATTTTGTAGCAACTATCCTTTTCCTAGACTCTATCAGTTATTAAATAGTATTTGCTATATTAATTCATCCTTATATCCTTAGGCAGCCACAAATAAGAGTATTTTGTTGTATCAATGTAATTAGTGTATACGCTAAATCATGCCCCATTTGACAAGACAAGGATAAATGTATATTTGGTTCTTGGTAATCAAATTGAACTGCTTGCAAGCATTAAATTATTACTTCTGCTGAAGTTCAAGGACTAAATGCTGGTGGGTGGTCTCAGGCTGCCAGGACAGATGATCTAGAAGCGTACTTTTCCTGGCAAAGGCACCTGAACAAAGCAGCCTGTTTAAGCTGAGAAATGAGAAATTAGCACTCAGTGGACTCTGCACCACTCATAATATTCAGAATGTCTTGAAGGTGTGAATGAGAGATGAAAAAGCAATTTGAAAACATCCTGAGTTTGTCAGGACAATTCTAAAAAAAAAAAAAAAGGAACTCCTCATGCATATGACAAAATGTGAAGGCCTTGAACTGGTGCTTGTGTGCAGCTGGGAACTCCAGATGTTAAAAATCACATATATGCACATCAGCCTCTAATCTAATTTTCACATGCAGACTCAGCACTACCCTCTTGTTTCTGGGCACAAGATGCAGCACTGACAATAGCATGTGCAGTGGTCTGAGCATGGAAAGCTTGTGGTCTGCATCAGGTAAATGTTGTTCTGGCAAAACAGGTAGGAATGCATTTCCTTTGTCACCAGAAAGCACCCACCAGTAATCAACTGCCAGTGCAAACATCTCTGTTAGTTCATAGCTTTAAATCCTGCATAAATCAAAAAATCCTGACACAGCCTCTCTGACACCCCTGCCCTGCAAACATCATGCTGTTAACTGGCAGAGCAGAGAACATCTCTCAGTGTGCTAATTTCATGTGTTATCCTGCCCTTTCTGCACCTGAGTGACTCATGGCAATGGCTATGGCACTGCAGAAATCAGGAGTTCAGTGCACCTGCAATAAGGAGCCTGCTTCCCTTGAGAGACTTCAGGTCTGTCGCCTTGCCTGCATCCCAAGGGAACCAGCAAATCTACCAGCCCACTATGGAGAGTCAGTTTGCATTCTTCTGGGCGAAGTTTGGAAGCATGGGAGCAATGGGACAACTTCTGATTTAGTTTATTGTTCTCAAAAACCGGAATGCAAAGCACTTTGAACTCCTGGGTGTAAAACAGACCTTCATTGTTCAAGGTGTAAGAAAAAGAAATTTAAACCACACACGGTATAAACCACTGAGCTCAAGATGCGTACAAGGAGACGCCCTGGCAGTAATAAATAAACAGAAAAGGTCTTCCTTCTCTCTACTAACACTCTTTTTATTGTCAGGGGAAGACACGAAGACAGGTGGATAGGGAAACATTTCAATGAAAAGGAAATTCCTGCAGACAGGCCAGTATGGAATATTTAGATCCTGAAAGATTATTTCAGGAAACTATTCTATACTGTCCTTTTCCAATGCAACCATAAAATTGAATGCAGAATTAGAAATATATATTTCCAGCACAGAAAGCTAAGCATTTGCACGTTCTGCATACACTTAGGGAAAATTACTATATCCCACAGTAATAAGTAGCTGACAGAAGCAATGATCCCAGACCCATGCAATTCTGACCAGCACAGAAATCAGGAAATAAAAAGTAGCCTCAGACTCTGTTTGAGAACACAGACCTCTCCATTGTGCATTTTATCTTCACAATCTATCCTTTACCTCAACACATAATAATAGTACAAAACTTCAGAACAGAGAAAGGCCATTATAAAGCAGGTCCCTGAAAATGCCTACTGTAAGGCTAGAGTTACAAGTGGTAAATTGATCAACTGGTCTATTTTCAGCATCTCAGACAATAGTTGTTCTTGTACATAGTCCACATGGTTGTTATTTCACCACAAAACACAAGACCAGGAGGGAATTACGCATGGCAAACCATCAAGTATTTGTCCACTAAAGGACCCCACTATATCTTTTCTGCCTATTTATTAAGTCCCCATTCTTCTAAAAACATGTTTCAACTTCTCAGGATAACTGAGTAACACTCCAAAAGGAAATACGTTCAGCATATCACAGGTAAATATAAGCAACATTACTCACAGAATATTTCTTTTTAATGCCAAGAAAACTTCTGATTTAAAGAGCAAAAATTATCATCAGACAGAGAAAACCAACACCAGCTCCTGAAAAAAGCAGAAGAGTGTAGAGATACCTACTGGTTAAAATACTGGAAACTGTGACTCAGTGTTTCATATCACAAGTAAGAAGAAGAACCCTCTATGACTTAAATGGTTTCTTTAGAACCTGGTAGATCCCTCTGCACTAGAAACAGGGTTAGCACATTTTAAAATTTGATCCTCAAATTAATTTTAATAACAGCTATAATTTAATGCATTTGGTACACAGATAAAAATATGTGGAATATCAGTTACATTTTTTCCAGACTACTTGCTGATAAAAGCTTACATTGAGTAGTTAGCTATGAATCCTAAAACCATATGGTTTATAGTTTGGATCAGAAGGGATCTAAAGATCATCTGGTTCCAACCCCCTGTCATGGACTGGGACACCTTCCACTAGACCAGGTTGCTCCGAGCCCCATCCAACCTGAACATGAACACTCCCAGGGATGTGGCGTCCACAGCTTCTCTTGGCAACTTGTTTCTGTGCCTCACCACCTTCACAGTGAAGACTTTCTTTCTAATATCCAATCTAAATCTACCCTCTTTCATCTTAAAGCCATTCCCCCTTGTCCTGTCACTATATGCCCTTGCAAAAAGTCCCTCTCCAGCGCTCTTGTAGGCCCCCTTAAGTACTGGAAGGTGCTCTAAAGTCTCCCTGGAGCCTTCTCTTTCCCAGGCTTAACAGCCCCAAATACCTCAGCCTGCCCCTATAGGAAAGGTGCTCCTATTAAGTAGGAAAAGTAGTACAATACAGTAAAACACTTTTAGGGTTGTCTGGCTTAGGAAAGAAGTTAGTAGCACAAGCGGTTTTACAGCAAGCTGTAGTATCTTTTGATATCAAGACTTAGTTTTAAATTTAACCTGAAACCAAAAGAACAGTCACGCACTTCTTTGGTGGCCACTAAAACCTTGATTTCCCTGTACCAGATACTGAGGTTTTTCTGTGTTACACATGGTACAAATCCATTACTTTGGATTGTTGTCTTTGATAATGCAACATTAGTATCCACAACTGCTCAAAGCTGAGAAAATAAACAAACTCCAGAGTTCGTATTCGATTGGAGCGACGTTTTATCGTGGTGCCAAACTTGGGTTTGACTCTCCAGTCCCTTCAGTAGCACAGTTCCCAAACATGCATGTGTACACACACACACAGCTTTAGAATGGCAGAGTGAGTTTATCTAACATTATTACTTCCTTCCCAAAATCAGAGGTTTGGACTGTTCAAGGGGAATGAATCCCCTCACTGCAATTACCAAGACTCATTAAGAGAAAAAGCCAGCAGTTATGATCTGGCCTGCCCTTTCCTAGGTTTCTGCAAGTTACACATTTCTTAACCAAAACGTATATAGGAGTCAAAAGGGGCTACCAGGACACCATCAAGTGTAACTCTTCTATTCATCCCTCCAAATATAGCGAACAAATTATGTTTTCACTCTATGCACAGAAAAAAGTTCCCAAACACGGTGGGCAAAATGTGTGCTCACTTCCCAGCCAAAATTAAACTCTTATATGCTTTCATGAGAGATAAGTAAGAAGCTAAACATTCAGAACTAGTAATTAAAAGAACTGCAAATAACAGAAAATATAAAAATAATGTTTAATAAACAGTATCTCAAAAAGGAGCACATGAATTCTTGGATAAAAAAATCTTTGGTAACTTAGCATACCTATTACAACTGACATGTGTTATGTCCTGGACCTCCAGGGTATGACAAAATGTCATTTAATTCATACAGCTGCTTGATGGAAAAACAAGCAATAAAAATGTTCTGCTCCGAATTTTCAATAGAGGTAGGAGTGGTAGAGGTGGGAGTGGTAGAGGTGGGAGTGGAGAATTCTCCCAGATCTCCTTACACTGTTATTTTCAGCCATGCATTTCAAGGAATCCTCTTCTGAAGTGCAAACCCAAGAAAGAAAATTAAGAGGAAAAAAAATGACCCAAAACCTCTGAAAAAGATCTGAGCTGACGATCAGCAGTATTCTGCAAGCCTGTGTCTCTGAACAATACATGCAAGGGCAGCAAGGCAGAGAGCTGAAAAGGATGCAAAGACCTCACTCTTCCCAGTGATATCCAGTGACAGCATACGGGGCAATGGGCAGAAAATGAAACACAGGAGGTCCCTCTGAACATCAGGAAACACTTTTTAACTGTCAGAGTGACCAAGCACCGATACAGGTTGCCCAGAGAGGTTGTGCAATCTCCATCCTTTGGAGATATTCAAAACCCAAAGAGACAGAGTCCTGGACAACAAGCTCTAGGTGACCCTGCTTGAGCAGGTGGGTTGGACCAAGTGGCCTCCAGAGGTGCCTCCCAAACTCAGACAATCTGGGATTCTGTGAAAATGGAAGAAACCAAGAGAGTAATTCCTGTGATTAGGAAACAAATAATTGAAAACTTTCTTATTTTTTTTTAAAGTACAACCCTATTTATCACAAGCCAAAAAACAACATGAGTAAATAGGATAAAACAGGATTAACAGACCTGCAGAACAATTGCTGCTGACATTGTAATTTCCCTGGGTCATGCTGACACCATTAAAAAGTCATCTCTCCAGTCAAGGGTATAGAGATAAAATCCAAATGCAAGCAAAAGACAGAGTAAAAAGGAAGCTTTGATCTCCCAAACTACAGAGTAGGAATAGTCTTATGAGAAAAACCTGTCAGATGTTAATATGAAAAATGCAGATTTTGCGGGGCTGACCATCCCCTGTGTGCCCTGTTCACTTCTGTGCTCCCTCTCTTCTCTCCAGCACAGCCAGGGGCAGGGAAGGTTAATTACATTTGCACAGGTCAGCCTCAAAGCTGCATCAAAAGACACTGGGAGACATCCAGATGGGTAAATGAGACTGTTTGACCTGCATGATATTGCTGCTGATAAGGCATGGAAAAGGGAAAACTCTCTTGGGCTTAGGGGAGCTTCACGGCACCACAGTAGGAAGATGGGTGCATCTTTGCAATGACTCATGCACCACAGTCCTGCAGCATGGCCAGGGCACGCTGTAGTTTTACCTTCACTGATGTTGAAAAACAGCTAAATCAAATTAAAACTGGAGCTTTCCCTGTGTTGTAGGGTGTTAGAGAGAACTTGTCTATCAGATAATCCTGTCCAGCTCCCTGATCATGCTTGGCTAACCTCAGCCTGTCCCTAGCCATGGGGAGATTGCACAAATGTGAATTGAAGTACACTTTACTGCAGAGTTATTTATATTTACACTGGCAGAATTCAAGCGTAAATTGCCAAGGAATAAATGGAAACCCAGCCTCTCCCTGCGCCTTGGTTTCTTTTCTGCACACTTTAAATGCAACACTGCCTTAAGAAGACATAGGTTTTTATATTTAAAAACAATAAGCACAATAGATCACGTTCTTTTAAAACAATATATCATGTTCTTTCTCAAGTTCCAAAACATCTTCAGTTAGAAATGCTCCTAATACACTCTGAAAGACAAAACCATCAAATATTACCATGTCTTTATTTCACTAACAAGATCTATGATTTTCCCTCTCTGTTTATTTTGCCAAGTACAACCTCTAACGCTTCGGGGGAAAAAAAAAAGTTGCCTCTTTCCTTTCAGTACCTTAATGACAATACAGGTCACCAACCACTGCAAGATCAATTTGTGATGGCAAAATCCTCCGGTTACTTTTTGTCTGCTAAAAGTGCAATTCAAGACACTGTTCTATGGTTATGTGTCATTCCCAACTATAAAACCACACTATTTCCAAACATGGCTAGAAAAGTTATTTGCAATATTATGTGACTAGTTTCCACTCCCTTTATTCGATCTAAATTGAATTCTGTGCTACAGGCTGACTTAAATGAGGCTCTAAACTAGTCTGTGGAATAGGATCCTGCTCTACCATAGTAAAAGCTTAAAAAAAACAAAAAAAAAAACCCCAAAAAACCTCGGTCAAATGAACTTGCAAGAAAAAGAAAAAGGGAATGAAAAAGCCCAAGAAACTCCTGTTTGAGGAATGTCATATCACAAAACACTCAGCCAGCACACGCCTCATGGAGTAATGATGCCTAACCCTAGTGTGTATCCAAGAATAGAGGGAAAAGCGAGTTGTACCAGGTCCTCAGTCTATGGAGAAATCACTAACAGCTTGTTTCAGACAGTCGCTCATGCAGATATAAACTTGCCAGCTGCCCTGGAAGCTCTCTGAAGAAAGGCACTATATAATCATAAATCATTAATGAACTGAGTGACCTCATCTTTAGGTAACTAGAGAAGCTTAAACCCAACATGCTGTGTAGGTAGAAAGTCTTCTAGTCAGCAGTGCCACGCACCAGTGGGCAGTAAACACAAGAGCATCCATCCTGATGTCAGTGCAGATTCCTTTTGACAGGCTTTGTGTTTTTATCTCAACCACTACAGGTCATGGGTGGCAAAAGGCAGAAGCTTCTGAGGACAAACGAGGTCACAGTTCAATAATTAAGAGCGGGAACCCTGCCTGATCTCTTTGTTTCATCCACGGCTTGCCTGAAGTGAAGCATTTAACAGATGTAAAATACATCTTGCTAACTTTAAGAACACAGAACAGTCATTGTGTCTAAGCTGATAAATGCTTCAAAGCTGCTAATACAGACCCCCAAGGTCCAACCTGTGGCATGCAGCACCATCCTGGGGAAGATGGGGACCAAACTTACAAACAGAAACTGCTTAAGTAGCACCAGCTCTCCCAACCTCACCGGGTGACAGACACTACCCCCCAAACAATGCCATGGGAGGAGCCCAGCTTTTTGGGGCTCTGTATTTTCAGCCCTGTTCCTCACCTTTCAACACCTATGACTGCAGCAGCTCCAGCTGAACACACTCCCTGGCCCATTCTTGTGGTGGTAGCATGGAAGACATTCACAGGAGGCCAAGGCTGCCAGCAAAAGCCAGGATAAAGGACATGTGCTGGCATGAAGTCAGACAAGGAAAATGCCTCTTGCACAGGGGTAAAGGTGCTGCTACATGAAATAAGGATCACAGATCTGAAGTACCAGATCCAAGTCCTGTGAGATCAAGGTTATGGCATTTGACAGAGACTTTTGCAGTACTTAGAACAAAAAATTCAGTTACTCCAAATTTTCTCAATAACTACAGGTGTCTTACGGCATCATGAGGACAGCAGTCCTTTAAAGAGAATTTAAATGAGACAGGATGGTGACTGCAAAATCTCCCAATGAGGTTATTCAACAGAGAAATATCACCACTGAGGGGAAAAAAACCAAAGGCAAAGATTTCTTTGGGGGAAAAAAATGAGGTTCATCCTCTGGCAGAGCAGTAGAGATGTTGTGTTTGTTACAGTTAGCCAAATGAACCCATGCTGGACAATTCTTTGGGGCCAGCAGCCCTGTGATTGATGTGGTACACTTTTTCCTCTCTGTAGAGAGACATTACAGAGGGAGCATTTCACTTGCATCTTCATCATGCTAACAAGGCAAGAGAACTCAACTGAGTGTTGTTCCAGCTGCACGCAATGATTTCATCTGACAAAAAGCTACCTTTGCTGTACACTTGTTTTCCAGCTAGCTATACAAGCAACTGAAGTATTATATTTTTCCAGCCTGTTCCAGCTAGTTTTGCAGTCTGTCCTAATATCACGATTTGCCTCTGAAACTATGGTTGATGGTTACTGGCAGCCCAGTATCTCATCCCAACAGGTGTTTCAGTTGTCATGTGAAGTTCACATCTACTTCTCTCATACTGATGTATCATTGCTGAGGTTGTGGTAAATGACACAGAAGGGTCTGTGCTTCTCTTCTCTCTTGCACTCCTGTTATCTGGAAATCAAGAAGTGAGACTGCACAGACACTTGGCACTCTTTCCATGCAAGAAATCTATATGCAAAAAAACTGTGTCTAGATGAGATTAATATTTAGTGATAAATCAATAGTTCCATTCCTGAAGAGCTTGTAACCTTCTACATTTTCTCCCTCACATATAAAAAGAGAGAAGGTAGAAAATGAGGTGCTGAGGACCAATAGTTTCCTTAATTGTTTCTGGTTATCTTAAGGATATGAAATATGAGGTGTACTAATTTCAAGAGATGGGAAGGGATAAGGAAAGGAAATAATTTGCTGTACTAAAGTCTGACAATCTTCTACGAAATACAAAGACATATCATTTTTTGCTTCAGACATTCAATGTTTGTTGTGTTCATTTAATAAAGCACTGCATGTAGTGAAAGACAGAAATTGCATGGGTGTTTGTGAAAATACAGTTCTGTAAAACTATAATAAAAACAAAAGACTCAAAGGAAGTAAAAAAATCACTTAAATCATGACTCTCTAGTTTACCCTCCTCTTGAAATGACCCATAGCAAATACCATGGAAAAATATTTCTTTCAATTCCATGACATTTCCATGAATAAAATATATAACTTTTCCAGAAAGCACATTAATATCTCTCCACCTGACAGTGAGAACTGCCCCTTATCAGCAGCAAAGTTCCTAAACCTTTTTACTACTGGTGATAAGTAATACCCACTGTAAAACATATATGCATGCAAAAAATACATATATTCTCCCACTCAGGCATATAAACACAACCAGTCTTCAGGTTTTTACAACACATTAAAAAAAGCTTCAACTATCAAAGAATTTTTTACTTGCATTTCACAATGTGATCTTACCAGAAAACAAATAAAAAGTCCTCAGCTTTAGTCAGCAGGATTAAATAAAAGAGTTAATAGGGCAAGAGATCTTTTACACAGAGTAAAACTAATTAATATCTATTTAAATATCAAATATTGACTTGAAAGAAATGAAAGCTCTGCCAGAAATTCTGTCTTTTTTTCCCACGTCGTCTATTTGGGACATATCTTGGAACACATTTGAAAAATGTCAGTTTGACATTCATGGTTTTGTTGAATCAAACAACAGAATAAATAAGAAATATTTTTAAAAGCTTCTTCCTTGTCCCAGAACTGTAAGGCCTTCCTGCTACATCTTTTTTAATCTCAAGAAAATGCATGTAAAATTTGATGTAGTTATTCAAATAGTCATCTTTTGATAATTGTAGTGGGCTACAACTTCAGTTCCTAGAAAAGATTAATGTGTGCTGCTTATTATTCAGTGCCATGCTGTTCCTTCACTTAAATAGTTCTGTCTCCCAGCAAAGTGAAGCAAGAGATTAATACCTTTACTCTGTTTATTTTCAAATTCAAAACACATTTTTTGCAGAAGCTATTCTGACAAAAGGAAATATATATTAGATGTAAAAGCCCTTTTAAAAACCAACCAGTTGTAAAACGAGTTCTTTATTTCAATAGGAATTTATTAATAAGGTCTATATCACAGCATTTAAAGGATTGTTATTGGATGCTTTTTCTAATCACAAATTATCAGAAAAACCTCCTGGGTTAAGTCTGATGAGAACACCACACATTGTATTGAGTCAGTGACATTTTAAAGCAGTTCAGCTTTCCCTTTCCAGGTATGGCTGGTTCTGCCATCAGCACCTCCAGTGTGACAGAAAACGTATCAAGCGAAAGAAAAGCAGTTGTGAAACTACAGCGTAACAACAGCAGTGCCACTTTGTCTTTTGCATTTTTGGAACACTGAATAAGTGTTCACTCCTGCAGGTATTTCCGCTCACCTGGAAACCTTCTCTCTCCATGTGAAAAGATGTATGGATTAAGTGGCTTTTCTGTGCTTTTAATTTCCTAGCCTATTGTTGCTCTAATGATATGGTTTGCATACTCTTCTGGATAAGCATTACGTCTTTTTCTAAGTTTGAGAAGCATCCAATATGTTTTTGGAACTGCTGCTATCCTAGCAGTAAGAAGTTGTGACAAGCCTGTGGATCAGCCCTATGTTTCTCATACTTTTCATCAACATCCCTAAAAGGGCACCTCTACCAATGAGATGGTAGAAAGCAAATATGCCAACTGCCAGTAGCAGTGACACTTGAATCAGCTCACTTTCTCTCAATGAGAAAGTGCTGAGAGTAGGAAAATGGGCAGAAATTTGAAAGAAAACCCATTCAAGTTGCATACCCTGAAAAGGAGAAGAAAGGAGATGGGAACAAAGACTGCTGTGGTATTTCCATGGACACGTGTGCACTACCTGGCATTTCCAGCAACACAACAAACCAACACCACAGCTTCTCTGGAGGAGCAGGTTCTCCTGGTAGAGCTCAGAGAACCTGGAAAAGCCCAGCATCAGCTCAGTTGCAGGATCCACTGTTACATAGTTGGAGCACATTCTGCAGCACATCCTGTGCAACAAATGCTTATTTAGTTGTTATATCAGGATGATTTTTGTGTAATTAGGTAAAAAAAGATAAAAAAAACTTGAGAGTTTTGAAATGTGTATGTGATGTCTGTTTGTGTATGAGATGAGCCTGGGAAGAAGGGGTTGGGTTGGGAAAGTGATATTTTCTTCCTCTGTCCTGTTGAGAGGGAGGGACAAAGTAGCTGGGTGGGCAGCCAGCCAAGGACAACCCACCACAGGCAAAAGGTTCCTCACCACCAAGGAATTATTCCAAGTGTAGATTCACTTTTAGTTGTGACATCAGAAAATAAAAACTGTTTCAATTACTTCCTGCATTCTTTCACTTCAGTATTTCAGATATTGCCCAGTGATAAATGAGCAATTCCTCAATGGTGCTGGAATGACCATGACGCTCACTAGGAATTAAGAAATCCAGCTGATGTGGGTAGTTAGATCAGAGAGAACTTTATAGGAAGTACAAACAAGTGAGCAGAGAGGGAAAACTAAAGTGACCTGAATGCCAGCTACAGAAGCTGCATGTGTGTACCAAGAGCAGGGAACATGGGGATCTGCTATGGCAACAAGAGCAGGTGAGCAGATAGAACACCAGCGCTGATACCCCACTGCCAGCAGATGAATCATTTGGCTAAAACTGGGAATGCTCTTTTCAACATCTATTTTTAAATAAAATGCCTAAGAAGCATTCACAAGATTTTGCATGCTCTATTTCAGTTTCCAAGAAGTACCAAAATACTACCAGAGATTTTGGTCCCAGAATACTGCTGCCAGGATCTCAGAATAGAATGAAAATTTACATAAAAGCATGGACTGAATGTTTCCAGCTTGTTCCATCTTTGGTTTAGGTTCATTGAGCCTAAATAACCAGTCTAGCATGCATGCCTAAGGCAAATACAACTTCAAATCTTTGATAAGTCCATCTGCCCTTGACGTTAAAAAAATTATTCCCTATGCTGGAAGGAGTGAATGTTGGAAAATACCCAAAATGTTACCAAAAGATAGCTTGAGAGGGACAAAAGTTCATTTGTTTGAAACAAACAAACAAAAAAATCTGAAAAATTCTAAGTTTCAATAGCAACAGAGGTGGTTTAAAGAAAAGATTTGATTACAATTAACAAAAAAATGTTTTTTCCCCATCTATCAGCCTGTCCATTTTCCACTTAGAAGTAAAAGCCTAAGAATTGGTCCACAGCTTACCAGATAATACTGTTTGAAAAAGGAAAAAACGGGTGAAAAAAGGAAATAAAGCAAGAAAAAAAATCAAATTCTTAGTTTATATTAAAAGCTTTACACATTCCTACTGAAAAATGCTACAGCCTGTGTCACATCAAAACTAAAGATTGCAGAATTGTATTCACCCAATATATTCTACTGCATTAATTTTCTTTGGAGTTAAAATACTTCACGTTTAATTGTGCTACATTCTGTAAAATTGTAATAATATTTCCCTGGTTTGGTTTGAGTGGAACCAGTGGGTTCGCTTTAGTGTGCTAGTCATGGGCAGGAACGGTGCTCCTGGCTTGCTCAATTGAAGTGAAATCATCACAACTCCCTCCACCCAACCTGACAGTACTAACCTTCCCCATATTATAAATAAAGACACATCTAGAAGGCTTGAAGGTTCTTTTTTCACAAAATGAACATGACACAGGTAAGGGCAGCAGGATCTGCCCTACACTGAAGACATCTGCAACTTCTCCATTTGTTACAGCAGTTTGGTTCACAGCTCTTATGTGACCTTCCTTCTGGACACCCTCATGAGTACTCCAAACTGTGACATGTCAACACTTGTCTTCTAAGACCTGAACATAACCAACAAATCATGTCACAGTGACTGAATACATTATTTTATTAAAATACTGGGATGGAACTCTTCCAGGGAAGTGCCAATGTATTCCCTGTAGACTTCTTAGGCTTTTCTCTTGCACTTTAATAGGTAAATATCTAGAACATAAGGAACTTGAAGAGGGTGCCAGACTTGCTTAAATTTAACAGCTCTTAGAGTAACTGGTACAGAAACCTAACACATTTCTATAGAGATCTGTTTCATGCTATTAAATGAATAGATTTTTTTCTTAGAAAAGGAGGACACTGCACTGAATTATATTTTGATAAGGAAAATAACAGATTTTTCAATTATACTACAAAGACAAAACTTTTTTGCCAGGTAATCAGTGCACAGGGTCTAGTTGAAGGCCTGTCGCTAGTGGCATCCCCCAAGTTATCCATCAATGACTTGGATCAAGGGGCAGATTCCTCCTCAGCAAGTTCACTGATGACACAAAGCTGTGAGGAGCAGCCAATACCCCAGAGGGCTGTGTAGCCTTAACAGGCTGGAGAGATGGGCAGAGAGGAACGTTCTGAAATTCAGCAAAGACAAATTCAGGATCCTGCACCTGGAGAAGAGTACACCTGTGAAAAGAGGGATTTACTGATCGCATACAAAGCTAAAACAATATGCTCCAGGTTCAACATATAAGACCTCTGATTTGAAGAAAAGTGGTGAAATTGTTCTAAGGACAGACACATCCTCAGGTGACAAATCCTACCCTCCAGCCTGCAGCCCTAAGAGCTAGACTTTGATAATTATAACAGCACAAAAAAATCCCTCTCTGATATGCTCAGGATCTGTACATGAATTACAAGATTTTTCACTAATAACTCAACCTGTATCAAAAGAGAAGAGGAAGAAATGCAAAGAAGAAATGCAAAAATGCATGCACTGGTGTAAATGAACTCACAGGTGGGGGCTGGGTTGAGCAAGTCCGTTGCAGTAGTTAATATGTGAGAGCTATATTTATGCCTTAATAGCGTGAGTGATTAGTTTTAGCTTTTTGTTGGTTAAAAAAATGAAAAAACAATCCCTCATGTGCTTCCAGAAATTGTTATAAAAGAGAAATCAATCAAAATGTTCACATAAGCAAGGCTCATGGTTGTAGCTTTTAACGGAATGAGAAACTGTTCCCTTAGGTGTCTTTAATTTATAAATTGCACCCTCCTGGTTGTATGGAATATCTTCTCTAGGCATGAAGTTATTAATGGAGACAGAACTTTGAAGAAGTGCTTAAGAAATCTTTCTTGCTCCTGGAGGCTTGTCCCAAGGGATTACACCAACCAAATGCATCAGGGAAGCAGTTCAAGTACTCTCCAAATGCAACCTGCATATTTCCAAAGAATTCAGCTGCAGCCAGATCACTTAAGCTCAAGTTTCTTGTGCCAGAAAAGCTTTGTCTCCTTGCCAGAATTAGCCACCTAATTTTGGAAAGTTCACCACAAAAACAAAGGGAAGTTGTGAAACTGCAAAGGAGGTGTTATCACCTCTATTCAACAATAACAGGCTGTGATAGATCCTTTCTCACCAAATTACTGTAGCTTTGCACAGAATTTTAATTTGGAAGCAGCTATTTGGATCCTATGGGCAAGTAGGATTTAGAACTGTAAATCCATGAAACCCTGAACAAATCTCAGATGTCAGCAAGCTACTGGGAAATGGCTTCTCTTATCTAAGACTAGTCTTGTTAGATATTTTTTATTGTTTTATCTTGCTAAAATGCAAATTATAGATGCCTTCTGGAGTGCAATGAAATTACTCTGATCAAGGGTAGTAACACACAAGTAAATAGTTGCGACTCCTAAACCTAAGTCATTATAATGCAGGTCAATTATTGCCTATTTTGACAAATGGTGATTTTTCAATCTTCTTTCCCTCACTGACTGGGTCCATTCTCTTCTCCCTCACCAGCTGCTCACTTCAAACCTGGCAGACTTGATGCCTCCCCTTCACTGGAATATGATCCAAAGGGTAGGCAACCTTCAGCAGAGAGAAGGCAACAAGCCATGGCACAAGAAGGGTGGAGCCCAGAGAGAAAACCAAGAACATTCTACTTTTTCAAATGTTTTCCTGCCTTGCGTCCAAACCAGAAACCATAGAGCACACAAGGAAAATAAAAAAAACCCTATTTAATTATGGACTTGGGCTGCTATTTCTTAGCAGAAATGAGCTGTTCCATGGACACAGTGAAAGGAACACAACAAGGATGTGCAGGTCAGGAGTTGGGTTTGATGACTGAAAAGAACAGAAGGGAGCCTTACATCTAGGCAGTGAAAATTTCTGTGGAGGAACAGCACTGTCCAGAGCTACACCACACAAATCCCTAGTGACCTGAGTAAAGTAGGGCTCTAACATCAAGAGTACTTGTTTTAAAAGTGTTCATTTTTTCCTCATTTTTCAGCGTGCTACTCATGTATCACTCACTACACAGATCCACTCTGGACAGAACTATTACATTTTCTATATCTGCTTGCTCTGAATGTTTGCTTGCCTACAGAGCTGTCTTCACAAAAATCATTATTCTTGAACAGTTAAATGAGAACAACATTTTAACTATAGCCTTGGTAGCAAAACACCATTAAAATATTTTGTATATTAACTACAGTCTGAAAAAGGTCTAGAAGGTGTAGGAAGCCCATCTGAATGCCAGAACATAAAGCAATATTGGGAGAAAGCTCTGCTGAGGTCTCTCTGCTCCAGTGTAGCCCGTGCGCAGATCCACTTACACATTATGAGAGGTCTGAGGAGGCAACTGTTGATGTTCTCTCTGGAGAATATCACAAGCACTGTCTAGTAAATCCTAAATGAATGTTCATAAACTGTCATCTCCAGATATGGAAAGGGAATGAGGCTTTACCTATTTCTTTTGTGAAGGAAGTAGAAAGAGCCATAACATCATGTCAGGCCTCTTACAACATTTTAAATCTGGACTCTAGAGCAAGTAGACTTTCCATTTTTCCAGCATTTAAAAAAAGGAGAAACCTCCTCCCTGTTGCCTAGATTTAATTCCCCATGAGTGAGAAGTCAGTTTCTTCTGAAACAGTTCAAAATAATCCTCAGGACAGAACAGGCTGGGTGAAAAGGTCAACCAGGACAAGCAAAGTTGTACAAAATTTTCTTGTCAAGAGGAGTTCGTGCAAAATTAACACAGACTTATCAGGACAGAAACAGCCAGGCTTCCAGGAGGAAATAAAACCTGTTTGAGACTTGCACCCAGTGTTCAGGCACAGGTCAGTTACAATAACAATGTTCTGCACTGGCCTTTCTTTACTCCAAGATTAAGAAGAAGTAATGTTAGGATAGGTTTTTATTTTGTATGTGGGGTTTTTTGCTTGTTTGTTTGTTTTTAAACACTCCAACTTAGATCTCTATTTCATTCTGTCAGACTCCTGAAAACTGCTGGGAAGGGAAGGTCAAGGGCAAGAAACAAGATATTAGAGGTAAGAGTTTCTGTATCTGCCCATTGTAGATGAACCCTTCTCTGCTTTCTGAGCCAGATCTTTCCCAAAACACTGTTGCTAAAATACCTACCATTCAACTATTTTCGTAAGTGTTTTAAGTTTGACTTATTTTCAGTTTTAAGAAAGAGTAATTAAATTTTTTCATACAAAACCTTTCCCAAGAGTTTCTGTTGCCTTCATCTCCAGAGGTTACAAGCTCATCTTGGCAGGCAGGAGATATTATCAGTGTTCCTTATTTAGGCCAGTAGCAAGATACCTCTGTCATCTCATCTTGAATTAATTTTAGCTATCATGACAGGGGTACCTGGAAACAGCTCTTCAGGCAGAAATCCCCAAATGTATTCACAATGGGAAGGATTTAGCACAAGCATGTTCATCTTCTTTACTGGAAACAAAACAGGAATAGCAGCACTTAAAGACAATATGTAAGGGTATTTAAACAAGAATAGCTCCTGAGTGCAATAAATACTTCATGCTCACATGAGCTACAAATCAGCTGCAGCCCACTGAACCATCTGCTCTCACAACAGCTTCCAGCCTGCCTTTCTCACTGCAGTGCAGTGTGGGCTGTGCTGCTCCCAGAAAGGATTTGGATTGAGCTAGATCAGATAAGGAGAGCCCTTAGTGGCTGGTACATTTGAAACTGTTTTAAATTGCATGTCATATACTTGTCAAATTACCGTGTCCTGTAATTGGAATTATCGAAGTGGAAAAGATAGGAGGTAAACGTTTGGGAGATGTTTGTAGGCTCCTCTAAACCTTACTTACAATAAAGCCAGTTCTGCCTGCAACTGAAATAAACTGTCCTACTGTCTTCATTCCTGACGTGATCTTGCACGGCTTGGACAAGACCAGGGTTTTTATTCCATCACATCTGAGATAACACTGCAGGAAATGTGACACAGAAACATCTTTGTGCTAAGCTGACTTGTGTGCTGTGCCAGATGTAGGGAGGATCCAGCTGCTTTCAGCTTCCATGGAGCCTAGCAGAGGGCTTACCAAACTTGGTGACACTACAAGGCACTGGCACGCTTTTCCTTGCATGCTTTCCCTAAGAAGGTCGTGGCCGAGAATTCTCCCCAGACCCTGACATGTGACATTGGCAACTGCTGCAAAACACGGTTTAATAGGTGGTAAGATCACCTGGAAAGCTGCCTGTGAGAGCAGGAACTAACTAACCTTACACACCTGTGTGTGGCTCCTCTGGATGAGCAGCTCATTGCTGCGGCATAACACTGCTCGTGTGAGATGCTGAATGGTAAGGGCAGGACGTGTCAGGACCTGGGGGGATCAGGGTGTGTGATGTGACAGAGGCAGGCAGGAAGGACAGCGGTAAAGGCAGCACAAAAAGCAAAGCACGTGGATAAAATTCTGGTAGTTCTCAATATCCATCTAAGTATTACAGGAACTTAAGCGCTGCCCCAAAACTTTCCTGAGGTCAGAAAAGTTCAGGAAATTTGTTTCAGATGAGCTTGTCTAAACAACTAAAACATCTAAATATTTAAATAAACAATATCTAAAACATCACAAATAATTGTTCAAACCTGATTACAACTTAGATACGATTACAAGATATATATTGGCCTCCACTAGATGCTGAGCTGCCTCACAGTGAAGTTGTGGACTTCTGATGGGTATAGACGTCAGCCTGTTATTTCTACTCTACACTTCAGACACCCTCTGACCCTCTGTTGTCTGAAGGATCCATTATCAAGACAGAATTAGACCAACAAACTTGACCCTTTCACGTTAAATATTAAAAGGGTACTAGAATGCCACCTTAGATGCCTTCTATGCTATAAATAGATTATTTTGCACAAGAAAACCTGGACATTTCAACAATAAATAATTTCTAAGGGCATCTATATTTTCTTCTTCCATATTAACTATCACCGAAGACTCAGGACTTCCTCTTAGGTTATATCAAATATTTTATATGTGTCCGCAAGCTGCAATTCTACCAGAGCATCATGCAAACAAAACCAGAACACGCATCATTAATGGCTCCATTTCAGTGCATAAGAGAGAAAATAATATTTTTCATCAAGGTGCTGAATTTTTGATTATCTCTATGCTATGAAGTTTTCCAGTTCTAAGAAAAAAGAATAACATCTATTCTCTAGGCTATAAAACCATAGAGCTAAAGCCTTGTCTTATGGCAGTATTAATTTTGGAGGGAGAGCGGGACAAAAACTCTATTTCCCAAGAGTTCCACCCAATATTTCAACCATCTACATATAGTTTGATATTAGGAAAATAAATGCAGTTATCTGTTACTCTAAAAGAGGACTTTTAAGTACCCTGATGACTAACACCAGCAAACCAACAATTTGAAGATCAGGAAAACAAGATTTCAAAACAGTAAGGTCTTTCAGGAGTATTGAACAGGTTCTTAACTGCTTGACCAGAAGATATCAGAAGAAACTTTACACCTGGATCTTCACGCCTTAGAATGATGATAAGGATTTTTGCTTTTTGGTAAACTACTAATTTGGCTGACTCATTAAAATTGAAAACTAGCACACCACTTTCTGCCAACAGTAAGGAGAACAATATGTTTTAGGTGTGTTTTTTTTTTAATATACATTATTTTGTTTCTATACTGACATCTAGCAAATGTCAGTACCCACAAACCTATCTTCATCTTGAGTCACTTAACATCTCCTTTTTTAAGATATAACAGTGTTTCCAAATAGTGGTCCCTGGGCAATAGCCTTCTCATTGTATCTATGGCCAAAGAACTTTGATGACAGCAAGTAAAGGAATGTAAAGCATGCTTAGCAATACTGAGCTGCTCTGCTCACGAGCCAGTGAACCACAGCACTTTTTTATGTCTGCCTCAGCACTTCAGACTTTTCAATGAAGCAGTTGTTGTTTCACAATATTGCAAATTTTCCCCTGCACAAACAATTTGAAAAATGAAATGCCCATTGCTGTCCTGATTACATGCCTCATCATAGCCTGCTGGACACAAGGACATATTATTTAGCATTCAATGACAGTACGTTAAAATACTCTAGTGCAGCTCTGCCACTTTCTAAAATTCTTTAAAAAATATTTCTACAGTAAGTCTTCACATAGCAGCATATACCTCTGATGTGACAGGTTTGTGTTTTTCTGCACAAAGCAATCTGCTGTGCTGCAGAGAAAAAACAAGTCAGACTTTTCTGGGCTACTCAAGCCTTTTGAGGTCTGGGAGGTTGCTATACCAGAGCTGGGCAAATAGCAGTAAGATAAAATTCAGATAAAAACCTGTGTAATTTTTCAAGCAGTGAGATGGTTATGCAGGTCTATTTGTTTTTCATGCATCCAATTCCATTCTCATTTGCACTCTTGAGCAAGTACACTTTGCACATTACCTGTGGCATGTGTAAAGTCTCTGAGCAAACCAAGCTGAACCCACCTCTGGTACAATGAATAACCCTTTGAAAGAATAATGCATTTTCATTTAATCTCAGGATTTTCAATATCATGAGCTTAGCGTATTTGATATATTTCTGCTGTCCCTATGAATGAACTACAAGAAATTTTCAGCTATTCAGCTACATCTACTATGGACAGAGGCTGAACACCCCAAGGAGAAAGGGGGGAGATTGAAAAACTGGGATCCAGAAATTGGGGATGAACCAAAACCATGGATCAAACTTCAACTCTCCTTTAAGCAGGTCCTTTTAGTTGAGAGTTTTATTTGTTAATCTGTGTTGAAACAGCCATTGGCAGGACACCTTCCCAAGTGACAGACACTGTATTTTAAAAGAGAAAGAAATAAAACCCAAATGCCAGAGGAACAGATTCCCTGTTGAGTGGGTGGCAGCACACAAGCGGCACAAGCCACTGCTTTGGAAGGGAACAGAGTGATCTTGTGGTAGCTAAAGATGTTCTGCTTACATATGTTGTCATGAGCAGTGAGAATATACAGGATTTATCTTCAGATTTTGGTGGCACTTCAACTGCCATGTTCGCCCAGCTCTAAACACATCTGCTTAGCACATCATCCAGATTAGTGCCAGTCCAGAGTCAGTTATGCAACTCCAACCTGGCCACACCACTAATCCTTAAATTGCAGGAAAGGATTACTAGCCATGATGTGTCTAAGCATTTAAAAGGTGAGGCAGCAAGAAAGGAAGCAAATCTAATCCTCACATTAGCAGCCTAATTATTTTTAGGAGAAGACATCCTTACGCTGCTGATCTGGCTCCTACATGGAGACACCCTCTCCCATCTTACAAGGAGATACATTAGCATGACCATATGTTTTGAGGAAGGCTTGTCAGCTGAGGCACAGAGCTGCTGCTTTGGCTTCTGGAACAGGATACCTCTGTGCCAGCCAAAATCTTTGTGTGTGTGTCTGTTCTGCACCACACAGTGGGACAACGGCACAGAAACCCCAGATTCTGTAAAGTGGTAAAACTAAAGCAAACAGGGAATGGCAGGGAGGTTCTAGAAACACATCAGAGAGGTAGAAGCTGTAAGAGAAGAGTTAATTTAAGATAATGGGCAGCTTGAATGGGAACCAGTATGTATCCACTGGTCATGGGGAAAAAGTCAAATCCACAAAATGCCCTGCCCTCCACCCACAGCTCCCCAAGATACAAAACTGTAACAGTATGGGGGGCAAAATGCACAATATATGGAAGCAAAATATTTTGACCAGTTTCAAGCTGGAGTGAGATAAGTTCATGAAAGAGATGCATGTCATAATGGCCCATCATAGGAGTGAACTGCAACTCAAAGGCTAAGGAAGGTAAAATGCCAAATTACTTCTACATAGCCCCATGAAAGCTGTGTATTGAAATAATACGAAAATTGAGGAAAAAAAACCCCAATGAACCAATCAGAAAATATAAGTATAAGCATTCTTTAGCAAAGCTGGAATTTGAGCAACACTCTTAATCAACCACTGGTAATCCCAACTACATTGAAAAAACGCTTTATTTTCTTGGCAAACACTCCAAGAGGGGCAAAGAGGTGGCTCACGATGACAGTATTACAGTAAGGCAAAAGGCCCAAACTTCTCTGTATGTGGCAACCAAACACCTTTCTGAGCAGGAAGAGAAACCCTTCTGCAGCTGACCTCTCTGTCTTTATTCTTTTACCATTTACCGCTTAACATTATAACAATTCATATTCTGTGTGTACTTACTGCACCATAGAATGTTTAAGGCTTAGTCTTGTTCTGACACTTCTTTTGAGCCTTGAAGTAATTTATTCAGACAGTTTTTGTGTTCTTCCATTACCATCTAGGCTAAGCAACAGGATTCTTAACTCCTCCTGCAGAACCGGCTCAGGCAAAAGCAGGCTGTTCCCATCTCCTGGGGCTCTATATCAAGGCAGTATATCATTCCCTATAACACTGTGTTATTTGCTGTAATAACATGAAAGAGAGCAAGTGCATGCAGGGGAAAGAATTTCACAGGGTACAGTCATCACATGCAAATTCTATATTCTTCTCTATTCGTTTGAAGGCTAGAAAGGCAAGCTATTTTAAAGTGATAATTGACTTCTATTTCAGCCATGCAAAGAAAAGAAATGTCATCCATTCTGGGTAATTAATTGCATTACATATTCCCATACACCCACATACATTTGGAGCAGGAAAATACAACTCTCTGACAGCTACACTGGCCTAAAAAATAAAAACCTGACAGAAAAAAATAGAGATTTCAGATAATCCAAATGAAACAAGACCTTAATTTTACTGACTAGTACTGGGGACAGTAAGCTTTCACTAATAGTTTTCTTTCTAGAAATTTGTTGATGGGCACAAACCAGTTTTTGCACCCTCGCTTCACAGAGCTCAGTCCTTCGAGGTCATTGAGGTCCCTACACTTCAGTCAGGAAGAATATCAGTTGTTCTTTGTTTTGGGGGATGGCTGTCTCCAGTTCACTTGAAAGTACTGCTCAGGAGCAAATAAAACAAATCTTTTCACATCCACAGTGAAGTAGCTCTTAACATTTCTTATGGTTAGAAAACAAGGATTGGAAATAGAAATATCAGTTAAAACATAAGCAAATAAACTACTATATCAGCTGTTGTTACAAAGCTAAACTGTCATCCCATGTCCTTTTAATCTTCCTTAATTTTTCGGTTTGTTTGATATGCAAATTTCAAGAGAGTAGAACTGTTAATATACCTGCAGCTTAGATTTCTTACAAGCCTTTGTATATTATTGTATCAGACTCTGAGACTCCTGGCATTAACACTTATATTAACCATGTTTTTCCCCTTTCCCCACAACAGCTAGCACAAAAGAGAATTAACTACACCTGCAGATGAAGAGCAAAGGCCCTGCCTGGTGGATCTCATGAGGTGCCACCTCTGCAGACTTGTGTAACTTTCTGCAATGTCCCCAGCACGGTGAATTGCCATCCTACACAGCATTTACCCGTGTCTGTAGGGACGACACTCTGAACAGAATCTCATCTGCTAAGGGGCAAGGAGCTTGAATACTAATAATTTATCATTAAAAATAAGGTAAAACAACATGACACCAAGTTCCACCTTTAAATGACATGGGCAATTGCTTATTTTTAAAATTCTCACCCTCAGTCGGTTCTCTGCTGTTCGCAGACACTGCTGCACAAAGGCCAGCCCTTGCTCCTGCTTTGGAGTAGGTGTTGCCACCATTTTCATTTTCTCTGGGTGAAGGGTCAAAGCATCTTTTCTCAGGCCCCAATTTACCAAGTCCAACTACTTCCTTTTGAACCATGACACATTTAGAAAGACACCCTGGCTAAATATCATCTTAAAGAACAGTTAATTTATCACATTGAAATATAAGTAAAAATTTGGTTCTTGAGGCAGTCCATGGAAAATACGTGATCCTGCACAGCTCTTTCTATCCTGCCTTCACACAACGATGCTATCCAGTGGAGCCAGCTCCAAAGGTGACTTGGAAAGGCCACAGCTCTGGAAGCACTCACACATAGCAGTCTCTGTCCTCCCACTCATTGCTTCCTACTCCCTCTAAGACCCTTAGGTTCCTGCAAGTGCAAGAAGCAGCTCATCTGGCTGCTGAAGAGCAAAAGGGCATTAGATCCTCCAGCCTGTTTCTTTCCGCTCTGTGCTCAGACCCAGTCCATATATTCTTTTCTTTCTGTAGGGTCAGTGGCAAACAGCTGCAGGTT
Organism: Pachycephala philippinensis; assembly: GCA_013397055.1. Lineage (NCBI taxonomy): Eukaryota > Metazoa > Chordata > Aves > Passeriformes > Pachycephala > Pachycephala philippinensis. The sequence goes on from VWZT01012036.1 coordinate 670,143, forward strand.
CCCCCTGGCCACAGCTGCAAGCACCCAAAACACGCTGTAAGATTTATATGGACAAGTAGTAGCATCTAAACTTAGTTCTAACACTACTCCTTTGTAATTCTTTCCTTCTATAAATCAAGAAATCTGGGGTTTGTTATTTGAATGAAAATATTAAAGCCAAAAAATCACGCTAAAATTTCATACAACAAGGAAAGACATCTTTTTCCTTCAAGGAAAGACATCTAGTCTCTAATCTCATCACTTTTGAAGCCAGATCTAAGAGGATATCATGGATACCAGTGGAATTCTTCAGTGTAGCAGAGTTGGATCTCATTCTAGGCAATACCAACACACCCACCAGTGCTTGCTGCCCAACCTCTCTTTCACTAAACCTCTGTGCTGTTTCCCAAGCCAGCTGTGGCACAGATCACACTTTGTTTGCCGGCCTAAAGAAATCTCTCATGCCAGCTGACATTTATAGACAACCTCTCCTCTAATTTCTGGAATTCCATAGTACATCTCATGAGAATGAAATCAAACATTAGGAATAAGGAAGACGTCAAAATCCTGTCTCCCTATATGAGGCTGAGATTCATAGAGATACATTCCCAAATAAGAGATGCAGATACATGTTGCTGCTCAGAGACATCAGTGCTTTGGGGAAAATCATAACACACAAAAGAGGCTCAAGGTTCAACACAGAGGATACAGCACAGTTTGAAACAAGTACCCCAAGAATCTGGAAAGGAACCTGTCACCAAGGCAGATGCATTTATAAGATGCATTTAGAAAATACATCACAGAAGACAGGTTATGTAGATTGAAAGTATCCAATTTGAATCAAAAGTATCATATCTGAACAGAAGCCCAGCACAAGACTTTAAGTGATACTTGCTCATCTATGTATTATTTTATATTTTTTGCTACTGAAACAAATTGCTAAGCCTTCACCAAAGCAAAACTGGATGAAAGCTCTAAGGCATTCTAAGACATAATATTGTTATTATCAAAGCATCACATTTAGAGATGAAATGTGATGAAAAATGTCACTTGTCTAAAATCATCTGCAGGTGTAGCCTTGTGAACAAATGAATGCAGGCCAGGAAAGCAAAACAGAAACAGGGAATGTTTAGGATTCATTTAGTTGCTGGCCATGATTGGTTTATGATGCCTTTTTATATAATCCCACAAATTGTAAGGGCAGAGCTACAGGAAGGCATAACCCTTATTTGTCTATTTCAATTTAAGAAAAAAACACCTATATTTCACATCTATTTAAGTACCCAGTTAATTATTGCTATACAATGTCGCTAGCCAAACACACCCTCATTTAGACGAAATTTTTGTTGTTGTTTTTCATAATGTTCCTTTTAAGCTGCAGTCATTTCCATTCGGTCTCAGCCTAAACAGCTTCTCTGGAAGATAGCCCAATTAAGCAGATTTTCTTATTAAGCATGCCCCAGTTAAGTGATGTACATCACTATCAGCTCAGTTCCTTTATGATTTTTACATACTGAGCAGAGCACAGGGCACATTTTACAATGTTTTCAAGCTAGTCTGTCCTTGCACAAAGAAAGTGCATTTACATTCATTTTAACAAAACAACATCAAAGGTGTGAAATCTAACCTAAATAGGAAGACTTCTACATAGTCCTGTGGAGTTTTTTGATGAAACTACCCAATTTTACTTTTAAGTACTTTACTGAAGCAAGTCTCTGAAGAGAAACTGACTTCTGGCACCCCAGCACTCTCAGCAGCACATCTCTATCAAGGTGGGAAGGGACTCTCTTTCCCCAGGCATCTGGAAATCACCTTTATAACTCACTCTGTGCTCCAGCACTACATAAAACTTTTTAATATTTAATTTAATTAACTTTAATTGCATTAAATTAATTACTTTTTTTTTTCCTGTGGGAAAGAGCAATTCAATGACAGCCTCACAGTCATTTCCTAAGGTTATATTTCTGGTGCTTGGCAAGGAATCTGAAACAAGTATTGGACATGTGTCTTATTTTCACAAGAAGATTACAGTTCAAATCAACAACCCTTGTACATTATATTACATTAGAATACCATTCCTTCTGCAGCAATGAAATTAAAAATAAATGCTGAAAAGGTAATCTAATTAAAAGCTGTCACATGCTTTAAAGAGTGTTTAGGTGTGTGCTGAGCGTTCCTCAATACTGGCCTAAAGTCTTTATGTGTTGTTTTGGTACCAAATGTGATTTTCTAAATCCACTGCAGTCGAACAACTGGGATCCTTTTGCAATCCACTTTTTTCTTTTTCAAATGGGCATTGAAAATGCTAAGTAAGGTATGCCATAAAACAATTTTCTGATTTCATTTTTCCATCAATTGCAAATAACATGGTACTAGGGAAGAAAACCTGACTGTCACTAAAATTGCTGTTGTTTTCTGAGGTGTGTAATAATTTCCAATTTAACATCATTATGTTGCTATATTAGTCCAGTTTTCTCGTTTTATCATAATAGTTCAAGTTGTAATTCCAAACATTATTTTTGAGTTTGAAAAGATGCAGCCCTTGTGCCAAAAAGTTAAATGAATTACTTTTGTGCCATCAGAGGTTGAAACACAACCATCTGGTCCACCAAAATTGGTCCGAATTTTTCAGTATTCTTTAAATGGCACATGCTGAGGAAAAGCCTGCTCCAACTGAAGTAAGTGGCACAACGCCCACTAATTTATATAAAGCCAGGATTTCTTCCAACATGTCCTAGTGAGAACATTTTGCTTTTCTGGACTATGCACAGATTTTGTACTGGCTACAACTGTGTTGATTGGGTGAGATTTTTTTTTTTTTTCTCTCTCCAGAGAAACAATAAAATTAATTTGTGAAGAAATATTCAAGGTGGACAGAAACAAACACTGGCAAGCAGTATGTTTTCTTGCTGGTGTTTGAATAGCAGGAGATGAAGGATTATTCCCCCGAAGGTACAGAGAAAGGAACATACATTTCTTGCTTTTTGTCAAGTCCAAAGTATTGACAAAATACTGAGAAATCTATTTTCCTGGTGTAATACAGTGCGTCTTTGACTGTCAGCAATGTGTGTTTCAGAACTGGACAGCTGCTGTATCACACTTCTGGTAATATACTCCTTTAAAATGTACACACAGAAACCCACATCTCACCAAAAGATCACAGTTTATGAAAGAAAATTATATGTTCTGGAGTAAGGCAGTGATATTTTCACAAGAAATACTCTGCTAAGGAGTAATGCATGCAGTTGTTTCAGGTAATTTAATTTTGGTTTTACTTTATTTGCAGAGAAAATGCTGTAACTAGATAGCAAAAAGGTTAAGTGAGCAGAGGTTTCATGTGCAGTGGCACCATTTACAGAGACTTTATCTCATGCTTCACAGCGATGGGACAAAGGCAGCCATGCTGGCACAAAATTTTTTGTGGAATCACAATAAACAGATGAAGACAGTAACCTGTGATTTCCATTTGAGTTGTGGTTCATTAGCCAAATTTGTAAACTATTGAAAAGTTATTTATTTTACTGCTTATACTAGAAATAAGGTAGCAGCTGCTTAGATGTATATAAGCAGGCACAGACACACATTTAGAAGTACATCTACACAAGTTGGATTGCTTTGTAAATAAGGTTACTCTGAATATTTTTAGATGCAAATCAATTCTATTTTCCACTCTACCAGCAGGATTAAATTTCTGACATTGATGAAATCCAAAGACACTAAATTTAACTTGGTGATTCGAGAATGATTCATAATGAAACCCTTCTTTTTCATAGCAGCAGGATGCCACCTATTTTATTCTGTTTTATTCTGGAGAAAGACATTAGGGTGTACCCACGATGAGTGCTTATAACAGTCAGATTTTAGTAAGGCTACCAGATACTGATACTTCAGCCATGTTCTGGAGGATGTGGAGAGGCTAAAACTTTTAGCCAGAGGATTCCACATCTGTTGCAGAAGTACGACTGCTTATTATGAAAGAAGTTTATTTGTACAAGTGTACCTTTTTGACATTGATATTTTGTAAAAAAAAAAAAAAAAACCTGGGAGTTTTTTTCAGAAAAGAGAAAAAGAAAAACCAGGTCTTTATGTTTTAAAGAACT